>OX387246.1:13785770-13790770 GCA_947562095.1 Branchellion lobata | reverse complement strand
CCACCTACCCCTTCTTCCCACCTACCCCTCCATCCCACCCACCCCTCCTTCCCACCCACCCTTCCTTCCCACCTACCCCTCTTTCCCACCCACCCTTCCTTCCCACCCACCCTTCCTTCCCACCTACCCCTCCTTCCCACCCACCCTTCCTTCCCACCTACCCCTCCTTCCCACCTACCCCTCCCTCCCACCCACCCTTCCTTCCCACCTACCCCTCTTTCCCACCCACCCTTCCTTCCCACCCACCCTTCCTTCCCACCTACCCCTCCTTCCCACCTACCCCTCCCTCCCACCCACCCCTCCCTCCCACCCACCCCTCCTTCCCACCCACCCCTCCTTTCCACCCACCTTTCCTTCCCACCCACCCTTCCTTCCCACCCACTCTCCTCTCTTTGCCCATTTCACTTTTATTTTACCCACCTCTTCCTTCTCTCCATTTCACCCTCTTTTGTTCACTTCCATCTACCCTTTCCCTCTCCATTCCCAGCTACCCTCCCCCCCTTCATCTCCAGCTAGCCACCCAGTCTCCCCCTTCATCCCCAGCTACCCATTCATTCTTCCGCCCCACCTCCCTCAACGCCCTTACATCAAATCCCTAATAATCCTGGTTTCTTATTAAAAATTATTTCTGTGAATTCACAACAACAACAACAAAAACAACAACAACAACAACAACAACAACAACAACAAAAACAATAACAACAATAACAACAACAATGACAGAAATATCATCATCATCCTCGACAACAACGAATCCCACTTTTGTGGTTTGTATTAATGCGATGTTGAGGTAAGTCACGTGCCTTCACAGACCGCTCCCATATTCGATGAACGCTCATTGAGCAGGCGTTGCCATGGAAGGTGTTCCTGCTTTGATATGACAATCACCATGGAAACAAAAAAACCTAGAAAAAAAATAAAAAAAATGCGACAAAGGCCTGGAGGAGGAAGGCGTGCAAGGAATGAGGCAGGATGCTATAAATACTCTGAATCAGTGGGGAAGTAAGGGAGAAGCCATTACGGCTTCAAAAAAGAAAAAAAACGGAAAAAAAAACAAAATAACAATGAGATAAAATAAATAAATAATAAATAAAAATAAAAAGAATAAAAAAAGGATAAACAATGGCAGCAAGGAACAACTGAATCAGTTCAGTTGGTAAATAGAAATATAGCGGATAAGATGGGTCCGTATAATCAAAGCAAGGGACAAATGAATCAGTTCAGTTGGTAAATAGAAATATAGCGGATAAGATGGGTCCGTATAATCAAAGCAAACTCAAAGGTTGTTGCATACTGAACTGAAAAGATGCTATGTACTCATCATGTGCACATGAGAGGACTGAAATAGAATTATGGATGGGAGGGATTTATGGGTGATTATGATTATGAATGATTAAGACTATGAATGATTATGATTATGAATGATTAAGACTATGAATGATTATGATTATGAATGATCAAGACTATGAATGATTATGAATGATTAGGATTCATGAACGATTATGATTATGAATGATTAGGATTCATGAATGATTATGACTATGAATGATTGTGGATGATTACAATCATAATTATAATTAATAAAGAGAATATGCAATGAATTTCGGTCACCAAGGGCCACAGCAGACCACATCAACGAGGGCCACAGCAGACCACATCAATGAGGGCCACAGCAGACCACCTCAACGAGGGCCACAGCAGACCACCTCAACGAGGGCCACAGCAGACCACATCAACGAGGACCACAGCAGACCACATCAACGAGGGCCACAGCAGACCACCTCAACGAGGACCACAGCAGACCACCTCAACGAGGGCCACAGCAGACCACATCAACGAGGGCCACAGCAGACCACCTCAACGAGGGTCACAGCAGACCACATCAACGAGGGCCACAGCAGACCACATCAACGAGGGCCACAGCAGACCACATCAACGAGGACCACAGCAGACCACCTCAACGAGGGTCACAGCAGACCACCTCAACGAGGGCCACAGCAGACCACATCAACGAGGGCCACAGCAGACCACCTCAACGAGGACCACAGCAGACCACCTCAACGAGGGCCACAGCAGACCACATCAACGAGGGCCACAGCAGACCACCTCAACGAGGGCCACAGCAGACCACATCAACGAGGGCCACAGCAGACCACCTCAACGAGGACCACAGCAGACCACCTCAACGAGGGCCACAGCAGACCACATCAACGAGGGCCACAGCAGACCACATCAACGAGGACCACAGCAGACCACATCAACGAGGGCCACAGCAGACCACCTCAACGAGGGTCACAGCAGACCACCTCAACGAGGGCCACAGCAGACCACATCAACGAGGGCCACAGCAGACCACATCAACGAGGGCCACAGCAGACCACCTCAACGAGGGCCACAGCAGACCACATCAACGAGGGCTACAGCAGACCACCTCAACGAGGACCACAGCAGACCACCTCAACGAGGGTCACAGCAGACCACATCAACGAGGGCCACAGCAGACCACATCAACAAGGGCCACAGCAGACCACCTCAACGAGGGCCACAGCAGACCACATCAACGAGGGTCACAGCAGACCACATCAATGAGGGCCACAGCAGACCACATCAACGAGGGCCACAGCAGACCACATCAACAAGGGCCACAGCAGACCACCTCAACGAGGACCAGAGCAGACCACATCAACGAGGACCACAGCAGACCACATCAACGAGGGCCACAGCAGACCACCTCAACGAGGACCACAGCAGACCACCTCAACGAGGGTCACAGCAGACCACATCAACAAGGGCCACAGCAGACCACCTCAACGAGGGCCACAGCAGACCACATCAACGAGGGTCACAGCAGACCACATCAATGAGGGCCACAGCAGACCACATCAACGAGGGCCACAGCAGACCACATCAACAAGGGCCACAGCAGACCACCTCAACGAGGACCAGAGCAGACCACATCAACGAGGACCACAGCAGACCACATCAACGAGGGTCACAGCAGACCACATCAACGAGGGCCACAGCAGACCACATCAATGAGGGCCACAGCAGACCACATCAACGAGGGCCACAGCAGACCACATCAACGAGGGCCACAGCAGACCACATCAACGAGGGCCACAGCAGACCACATCAACGAGGACCACAGCAGACCACATCAACGAGGGCCACAGAAGATCACATCAACGAGGACCACAGCAGACCACATCAACGAGGGTCACAGCAGACCACATCAACGAGGACCACAGCAGACCACATCAACGAGGGCCACAGCAGACCACCTCAACGAGGGCCACAGCAGACCACATCGACGAGGGTCACAGCAGACCACCTCAACGAGGACCACAGCAGACCACATCAACGAGGGCCACAGCAGACCACATCAACGAGGGCCACAGCAGACCACATCAACGAGGACCACAGCAGACCACATCAACGAGGGCCACAGCAGACCACATCAACGAGGGCCACAGCAGACCACCTCAACGAGGACCACAGCAGACCACATCAACGAGGGCCACAGCAGACCACCTCAACGAGGACCACAGCAGACCACATCAACGAGGGTCACAGCAGACCACCTCAACGAGGGCCACAGCAGACCACCTCAACGAGGACCACAGCAGACCACATCAACGAGGGCCACAGCAGACCACATCAACGAGGGCCACAGCAGACCACCTCAACGAGGGCCACAGCAGACCACCTCAACGAGGACCACAGCAGACCACATCAACGAGGGCCACAGCAGACCACATCAACGAGGGTCACAGCAGACCACCTCAACGAGGGCCACAGCAGACCACCTCAACGAGGACCACAGCAGACCACATCAACGAGGGCCACAGCAGACCACATCAACGAGGGCCACAGCTTGCAGCCTTTTTCAGTTCCTCCACCACCTCCGAATGATTTAAGTTTCTTGGTCGCCCTCCTCTGTTGCAGTTTTGTTTTTCTTGTTTGTCTTATATTTCTTTTTTCGCTTTTTATTAATTTTTTTCTTTTTTTTCCTCCTCCTCCTTCTCTTCCACCCCTGATTGAGTATCCCTTCCTAACCCTTGTGTTTTGTATGGAGGGTCCTTCTTCAACAAAATGTTTTCAAACATCCATCAAAAACACAAAACCCTTAAAAATGTTCGTTTCAATGGAAGTCAAAGGCAGGTCCCATGATGAGGACTTCAATGCATCAGACGACAAGTCATGCAAGCGACCTTTCAAACTCAAGAAAATTGACACAGAATAAAGACTCGTGATTGGCCATTCACGACACAAATTGATGCATGAAAAGAAAAGTAAATACGCTTAAATATACTTAAATATACTGATAAATACTGAAAAATACTGAGAATTAATGAAAAATACTGAGAGGTACTGAGAGGTACTGAAAGATACTGAGAAGTACTGAGAGGTACTGAGAGGTACTGAGAGGTACTGAGAGGTACTGAGAGGTACTGAAAGGTACTGGGAGGTACTGAGAGGTACTGAGAAGTACTGAGAGGTACTGAGAAGTACTGAGAGGTACTGAGAGGTACTGAGAGATACTGAGAAGTACTGAGAGGTACTGAGAGGTACTGAGAGGTACTGAGAAGTACTGAGAGGTACTGAAAGGTACTGGGAGGTACTGAGAGGTACTGAGAGGTACTGGGAAGTACTGAGAAGAACTGAGAAGTACTGAGAAGTACTGAGAGGTACTGAGAGGTACTGGGAGGTACTGAGAGGTACTGAGAGGTACTGAGAAGTACTGAGAGGTACTGACAGGTACTGAGAGGTACTGAGAAGTACTGAAAAGTACTGAGAGGTACTGAGAAGTACTGAGAAGTACTGAGAGGTACTGAGAAGTACTGAGAATTACTGAGAGGTACTGAGAGGTACTGAGAGGTACTGAGAGGTACTGAGAGGTACTGAGAGGTACTGAGAGGTACTGAGAGGTACTGAGAGGTACTGAGAGGTACTGAAAAGTACTGAGAGGTACTGAGAAGTACTGAGAGGTACTGAGAGGT
>OX387246.1:13746524-13785570 GCA_947562095.1 Branchellion lobata | reverse complement strand
TGTGTGTGTGTGTTTGTGTGTGTGTGTGTGTGTGTGTGTGTGTGTGTGTGTGTGTGTGTGTGTGTGTGTGTGTGTGTGTGTGTGTGTGTGTGTGTGTGTGTGTGTGTGTGTGTGTGTGTGTGTGTGTGTGTGTGTGTGTGTGTGTGTGTGTGTGTGTGTGTGTGTGTGTGTGTGTGTGTGTGTGTGTGTGTGTGTGTGTGTGTGTGTGTGTGTGTGTGTGTGTGTGTGTGTGTGTGCGTGTGTGTGTATGTTGCTTCATTCAATATTCAGTTCAAGTTGCATTTAATATTATAAAAGTGAATTAAGCTCAAATTGTATTTAATATTATAAAAGTGAATTCAGTTGAAATTGTATTCAATAATACACAATGACTTTTGAAACAGTAATGTTTAATACTTTTTATGACCACTCGCCCAGGCAATATAACTTTTTGGTATTATTTCTGAATTATCAAATTATTTCCTTTTTCTTTGAAAAAGTTATACGCTATACGATTTATAATAGCACAACACAATATACTAATATATGAAATAATATTTCATACATTCCACATATCCCGACGTGGCGTTAAGGATGGTGTGTGGTTAATGAGGTCAGGCGAAGAATGGATTGTGCATACATCACCAACACCCTTAATGCTTCGATTGGCGCCGTTCAAAATATCGACAAAGTCTTATTTTAGAGATTTCTTTTCGTCTTTAAGCACTCCAATGAATCAGCGTCTGAAAACAACCTCCTTCTCAAACACTCCACCAAGTCGCACACAACCCCAAGGTCGTGGCTTCGAGTCCAGGCGGATGCTCAATGCTCGAGGTATGTCCCAGTACCACACCAGTGAAGCGAAGACGTTGCAATGAGAAGCAACGTTCTACTGTCTGCATAGTCTACCCTGGAAGACTAACTTTTCTTTCATTTCGATCAAATTTGTCTTCGTCCGATTGCATTTTCAAATTCCATTCAATCACTCCCACCTTGTTGTCCTGCAAACGCAGTGTTTCATTGCTTCGTCTGGTCGTTTGGTTTGTTTGGTCGTTTGGTTTGGTTTGGTTTTTTTGTTTGTTTTGTTTGTTTTGTTTGTTTGGTTTGTTGTTTGTTTTTTTTGTTTGTTTGGTTTTTTGTTTTGTTTGTTTGGTTTGTTTGTTTGGTTTGTTGTTTTGTTAGTTTTGTTTCTTTTGTTTGTTGTTTTGTTTGTTTTGTTTTTGTTTTGTTTGTTCGGTTCTCAATGAACGTTTGTGTTCATGCATGGCTCCTCACAAACACCGGAGGATGAAGGGGACTGAAAAGAAGGCCGTAAATTTGGCCTTGTGCCTGATAAGTATGTTAATTATTATTCTCTTGTATTTTATTGTTATTATTATTATCTTGTATTTTATTGTTGTTATTATTCTCTTGTATTTTATTGTTGTTATTATTATCTTGTATTTTATTATTGTTATTATTATTCTTGTATTTTATTGTTGTTATCATTATTTTGTATTTTATTGTCGTTATTATAATCTTGAGCTTTATTATTGTTATTATTTTGGGTTTCATTGTTATTATTATTCTTTTTTTTTGTTATTATTATTTGTTTATTGCTGCCACAACCACCATTTCTCCCTCTATATCTTACTGTATCTTCATTTTTTCATTTATTTCTTCTTTTTTTCTTTATTTCTTTTTTTTTCATTTATTTCTTCTTTTTTTCTTTATTTCTTTTTTCTTTTCTTCAAAACCATACTTTCATCTTTATTTTCCAAACTTTTCAAGAACCTCAATTCCACAGCAACTAGCAATATAAGTGATAACGTGAAGTAATGATAAGGCTGTAAGGGGAACCTGTAGACATGAAAGATGACCAGGGCTGTGAGGTGGAATGCATCGATAGGTTGGACTGAAGGGTGGGCCATGGAGCCTCGGGTCAGAGGGCTGTGGAGGTGGACTTTTGACTGGTAACATGTCGAACTGTGAGTGTAGAGAGTGCTTGTTTGGGTGGCTCGTTGTTGGGAGGTGTTCTGAGTTGTTGAAGGTCTCTTGATCAATTGAGAGGTGTTTGTATGAAGAAGTCGTACAGGATGTTTGTATGGAGAAGTTGTACAAGATATTTGTATGAAGAAGGTTTATAAGGGTGTTTGTATGGAGAAGTTGTACAGGATATTTGTATGAAGAAGGTTTATAAGGGTGTTTGTATGAGTTGTTTTTATGGAATTGTTTGTATGGAATTGTTTGTATGGAATTGTTTGTATGGAATTGTTTGTATGGAATTGTTTGCATGGGATGTTTGCATGGGATGTTTCTATGGGATGTTTGTATGGAATTGTTTGTATGGAATTGTTTGCATGGGATGTTTGTATGGAATTGTTTGTATGGGATGTTTGTATGGGATTGTTTGCATGGAATTGTTTGCATGGGATGTTTGTATGGAATTGTTTGTATGGGATTGTTTGTATGGAATTGTTTGTATGGAATTGTTTGTATGTGGAATTGTTTGTATGGAATTGTTTGTATGGGATGTTTGTATGGAATTGTTTGTATGGAATTGTTTGTATGGGATGTTTGTATGGGATGTTTGTATGGAATTGTTTGTATGGAATTGTTTGCATGGGATGTTTGTATGGAATTGTTTGTATGGGATGTTTGTATGGAATTGTTTGTATGGAATTGTTTGTATGGAATTGTTTGCATGGGATGTTTGTATGGAATTGTTTGTATGGGATGTTTGTATGGAATTGTTTGTAGGGAATTGTTTGTATGGGATGTTTGTATGGGATTGTTTGTATGGGATGTTTGTATGGAATTGTTTGTATGGAATTGTTTGTATGGGATGTTTGTATGGGATGTTTGTATGGAATTGTTTGTATGGGATGTTTGTATGGGATGTTTGTATGGAATTGTTTGCATGGGATGTTTGTATGGGATTGTTTGTATGGGATTGTTTGTATGGGATGATTGTATGGGAGATCAACCACCACCAATCAAGACACCAGGGCACATGGTGAGCGCAAGAACACACGCGTGGGGTGTGTCTTGCGAGCTAATGTTCCATCAACTTCAACCACCTCACAGCCCCAACTAACGTGACTGGTCCTCCGCTTGAATTGTCACTCTTCTATAAGTTCTGATTTAAAAAAATAATTTTGTAACTTTTCATAACTTGATTTTTTTAAACAAGTAAAAATAATTTACTTGTTTTAAAATAGCGTTGAAATCTTATTGGTTCGAAGTTTCAAAACAACTAAGTGGTTATGCTTTCAGAGAGGCTTTTTCTTTATGGGTAATTGTGTGTGTGTGTGTGTGTGTGTGTGTGTGTGTGTGTGTGTGTGTGTGTGTGTGTGTGTGTGTGTGTGTGTGTGTGTGTGTGTGTGTGTGTGTGTGTGTGTGTGTGTGTGTGTGTGTGTGTGTGTGTGTGTGTGTGTGTGTGTGTGTGTGTGTGTGTGTGTGTGTGTGTGTGTGTGTGTGTGTGTGTGTGTGTGTGTGTGTGTGTGTGTGTGTGTGTGTGTGTGTGTGTGTGTGTGTGTGTGTGTGTGTGTGTGTGTGTGTGTGTGTGTGTGTGTGTGTGTGTGTGTGTGTGTGTGTGTGTGTGTGTGTGTGTGTGTGTGTGTGTGTGTGTGTGTGTGTGTGTGTGTGTGTGTGTGTGTGTGTGTGTGTGTGTGTGTGTGTGTGTGTGTGTGTGTGTGTGTGTGTGTGTGTGTGTGTGTGTGTGTGTGTGTGTGTGTGTGTGTGTGTGTGTGTGTGTGTGTGTGTGTGTGTGTGTGTGTGTGTGTGTGTGTGTGTGTGTGTGTGTGTGTGTGTGTGTGTGTGTGTGTGTGTGTGTGCATTGTGCGTCTCTCAAGTCTGTGAGTTCCTCGGTGTGTGTTTGAGATGAGATAAAAGATAAGTGATTATGTTTTTATGCAAATGTCCCCTTTTCGTTTGCTGGTGTTTTTAGTTCTTGGGTGAATGAACGGGCTGAGAAAGGCTTGCTTGAAAGTAAATGTCCTCGTGTGTTTGTGTGGATGTCTTCGTGTGTTTGTGTAGATGTCTTCGTGTGTTTGTGTGGATGTCCTCGTGTGTTTGTGTGGATGTCCTCGTGTGTTTGTGTGGATGTCCTCGTGTGTTTGTGTGGATGTACTCGTGTGTTTGTGTGTTCGGAGCTGTCGAATGCGTGAGTGATATTCTCGCGTTTATTTTGAAGAAGAAAAAAGATAGAATCAAGTATTCAGAATTAATTATGGGAAGAATTATTCAGAATTAATTATGGAAAGAATTATTCGAGTGCTATTCGCCTTCCTTCAAATACAACATGACTGATCGCTTCCCACCGTGCTTTCCAGCTTTAAAAAAGGCCGAACAAAACTCCGCAACCCTCAACACAACTCCACAAAACACTGCGCAACCCTCAACACAACTCCACAAAACACTGCAACATTCCACAAAACTCCACAACAATCCACAGCACTCTACAACACTCCACAACACTCCACAGCACTCTACAACACTTCACAACACTCCACAGCACTCTACAACACTTCACAACACTCCACAGCACTCTACAACACTCCACAACACTTCACAGCACTCTACAACACTCCACAACATTCCACAACGTTCCAAAACATTCTACAACACTCCAAAACACTCCACAGCATTCCGAAAAATTTTACACAACTTCACAAAACTCCACAACACTCCACAACTCCACCGGAGCTGATGTAGTTGGCATGGACGACAAAGCTTCGCGGAGAAGAACATGGAGTCAAAAATCGATTTGTAATTTAATGGACCTTTCGAGAATCCATCCCTCCATTATTCCTTGATGACTTCTCCGCTACGGGAAAGCTCTAATCTGGCACAAAATTGATCGCTTTTGGCACTCACGTGGGATTATATGAGGAGTGGGTGAAGATTGGAAGAGGTTATGGCGGAATAACTCTGAAGCAGTCGATAATGAGAGGATGTGGAAAATGGAAAGTGGGAATGTAGTGAGGTGGTGGAGATGGAGGAGTGAGGGAGTGGAGGAGTCAGGAAGATGGAAGAGTGAGGGAGTGGAGGAGTGAGGGAGTGGAGGAGTGAAGAGAGTGGAGAAGTGAGGGAGTGGAGGAGTGAGGGAGATGGAGGAGTGAGGGAGTGGAGGAGTGAGGGAGTGGAGGAGTGAGGGAGTGGAGGAGTGAAGAGAGTGGAGAAGTGAAGGGAGTGGAGGAGTGAGGGAGATGGAGGAGTGAGGGAGTGGAGGAGTGAGGGAGTGGAGGAGTGAGGGAGTGGAGAAGTGAAGGGAGTGGAGGAGTGAGGGAGTGGAGAAGTGAGGGAGTGGAGGAGTGAAGGGAGTGGAGGAGTGAGGGAGTGGAGAAGTGAGGGAGTGGAGGAGTGAGGGAGTGGAGAAGTGAGGGAGTGGAGAAGTGAGGGAGTGGAGGAGTGAGGGAGTGGAGAAGTGAGGGAGTGGAGGAGTGAGGGAGTGGAGGAGTGAGGGAGTGGAGAAGTGAGGGAGTGGAGAAGTGAAGAGAGTGGAGGAGTGAGGGAGTGGAGGAGTGAGGGAGTGGAGGAGTGAGGGAGTGGAGGAGTGAGGGAGTGGAGAAGTGAGGGAGTGGAGAAGTGAGGGAGTGGAGGAGTGAGGGAGTGGAGAAGTGAGGGAGTGGAGAAGTGAGGGAGTGGAGGAGTGAGGGAGTGGAGGAGTGAGGGAGTGGAGAAGTGAGGGAGATGGAGGAGTGAGGGAGTGGAGGAGTGAGGGAGTGGAGGAGTGAGGGAGATGGAGGAGTGAGGGAGTGGAGGAGTGAGGGAGTGGAGGAGTGAGAAAGTGGAGAAGTGAAGGGAGTGGAGAAGTGAAGGGAGTGGAGGAGTGAGGGAGTGGAGGAGTGAGGGAGTGGAGAAGTGAGGGAGTGGAGAAGTGAAGGGAGTGGAAGAGTGAGGGAGTGGAGGAGTGAGGGAGTGGAGAAGTGAGGGAGTGGAGAAGTGAGAGAGTGGAGAAGTGAGGGAGTGGAGAAGTGAGGGAGTGGAGGAGTGAGGGAGTGGAGAAGTGAGGGAGTGGAGAAGTGAGGGAGTGGAGAAGTGAGGGAGTGGAGAAGTGAGGGAGTGGAGGAGTGAGGGAGTGGAGGAGTGAGGGAGTGGAGGAGTGAGGGAGTGGAGGAGTGAGGGAGTGGAGGAGTGAAGGGAGTGGAGGAGTGAGGGAGTGGAGAAGTGAGGGAGTGGAGAAGTGAGGGAGTGGAGAAGTGAAGGGAGTGGAGGAGTGAGGGAGTGGAGGAGTGAGGGAGTGGAGAAGTGAGGGAGATGGAGGAGTGAGGGAGTGGAGGAGTGAGGGAGTGGAGGAGTGAGGGAGTGGAGAAGTGAGGGAGTGGAGGAGTGAGGGAGTGGAGGAGTGAGGGAGTGGAGAAGTGAGGGAGTGGAGAAGTGAAAGGATGAATCGGGTGGAGATAAAGAAGGTGGGATGGGAAGATAAAGGTGGGGTTGTGGAAAGATGATGGAAGAAGGGGAGTAGAGGTGACGGAAGAAGTGGTGGTGGAAGAAGGGAAGTGGTGGTGGAAGAAGGGAAGTGGTGGTGGAAGAAGGGAAGTGGTGGTGGAGGAAGGGAAGTGGTGGTGGAAGAAGGGAAGTGGTGGGGGAGGAAGGGAAGTGGTGGTGGAAGAAGGGAAGTGGTGGTGGAGGAAGGGAAGTGGTGGTGGAAGAAGGGAAGTGGTGGTGGAAGAAGGGAAGTGGTGGTGGAAGAAGGGAAGTGGTGGTGGAGGAAGGGAAGTGGTGGTGGAAGAAGGGAAGTGGTGGGGGAGGAAGGGAAGTGGTGGTGGAGGAAGGGAAGTGGTGGGGGAAGAAGGGAAGTGGTGGGGGAAGAAGGGAAGTGGTGGTGGAGGAAGGGAAGTGGTGGGGGAGGAAGGGAAGTGGTGGTGGAAGAAGGGAAGTGGTGGTGGAAGAAGGGAAGTGGTGGTGGAAGAAGGGAAGTGGTGGTGGAAGAAGGGAAGTGGTGGTGGAAGAAGGGAAGTGGTGGTGGAAGAAGGGAAGTGGTGGTGGAGGAAGGGAAGTGGTGGTGGAGGAAGGGAAGTGGTGGTGGAAGAAGGGAAGTGGTGGTGGAGGAAAAGAGAGTGGTGGTGAAGGAAGTGATGGAGGGAGTGGAGTAGGTAGGCGGCCTAATGGAAGAAGCATTAAGTCGTATTAGAACAAGATTGCTGCGGTGCATGGCGTGCGGAAAGTTGGAGAAAGTTTGATGAGGGTTGAGAAGGGAGGAGATTGGTGGGAGTGGGAGGGGGGCGAGGGTGGAGGCATGACGTCATCAACACTGAGAGGCACGACACTCAATTGATATTTGCTTGAGTTTCTCTGAAAGCTCACCGTGTGTAGGTCTTGCTGCGAGCGTGATGTTTCATTTTCTTGAAAGGTTGCGGTTTTTAGTTGAAAATTGATTTTTAGAATTTAAAAAGCCATTGTTATTCAAATTAACTTGGAGCATTCCGAATTTTAGCAAAAATTCTGAATTTTTTGAGAAAAATTGTTTTTTTATAAAACGACTGTCATTCGGAAAATATTTTCAAAAACACGTGAGGGTAGGTTTGTGAATGAAAACCTTAAAAATCAGTCATTTAATAAATGTGAATATGAATAAACCCTTAATGAAGTTACACTTAACAAACAGTACATAGAATGACCGTGAAATGGAGGTTGGAAAAGCATTTAAACAGAAAATGAAAATTAAAAAATAAAAATAAATAAAGATAAAAGTAATTAAGGAAATTTAACGAAAGAGAAAGAAATGTTATTGAAAAATAAATAAAAATACTGAAAACAACTTTTTTTTTTAATTTAAACTTGATTCTTTTATGAATAAATTTTTTTTTGAATTGAAAATAATCAAAAATATTGAAAAAAAAACAAAAATATTGAAAAAAAACAAAAATATTGAAAAAAACATGAATATTAAAAAAAATAAATATAGAAAAACAACAAAATCATAATAAAAAATGAGAAAGAAAGACAAAAAGATGTGAGAGGGGATCAGAAGGCGATCTTTTTGATGAAGAGGTAGACGTAGGAGTCAACCTCGAAGTCGTGCAGGTTCGAAGCGTCCCCTTGCAGTCGCATCAACAGGCCCCCGAAGGACACATAGGCAGCTCTGGGGATTGATAGGGTTGGGTGATAGTGTGGATTGGATGGTGGTGTGGATTGGGTGGTAGTGTGGTTGGGTGGTAGTGTGGATTGGATAGTGGTGTGGATTGGGTGGTAGTGTGGTTGGGTGGTAGTGTGGTTGGGTGGTAGTGTGGTTGGGTGGTAGTGTGGTTGGGTGGTAGTGTGGTTGGGTGGTAGTGTGGTTGGGTGGTAGTGTGGATTGGGTGGTAGTGTGGTTGGGTGGTAGTGTGGTTGGGTGGTGGTGTGGTTGGGTGGTAGTGTGGTTGGGTGGTAGTGTGGTTGGGTGGTAGTGTGGTTGGGTGGTGGTGTGGTTGAGTGGTAGTGTGGATTGGGTGGTGGTGTGGTTGGGTGGTAGTGTGGTTGGGTGGTAGTGTGGTTGGGTGGTAGTGTGGTTGGGTGGTAGTGTGGTTGGGTGGTGGTGTGGTTGGGTGGTAGTGTGGTTGGGTGGTAGTGTGGTTGGGTGGTAGTGTGGTTGGGTGGTAGTGTGGATTGGGTGGTAGTGTGGTTGGGTGGTAGTGTGGATTGGGTGGTGGTGTGGTTGGGTGGTAGTGTGGTTGGGTGGTAGTGTGGTAGTGTGGTTGGGTGGTAGTGTGGTTGGGTGGTAATGTGGTTGGGTGGTAGTGTGGTTGGGGTGGTAGTGTGGTTGGGTGGTAATGTGGTTGGGTGGTAGTGTGGTTGGGGTGGTAGTGTGGTTGGGTGGTAGTGTGGATTGGGTGGTGGTGTGGTTGGGTGGTAGTGTGGTTGGGTGGTGTGGATTGGGTGGTGTGGTTGGGTGGGTTGATGGGTTTGGTGAGGGGATATGGGTTGAGGGATGGTGCGATGTGGAAGAATGAAAAAGATGAAGAAATATGAAGATCTGGAAAAAAGGTGAAGAGAAGAAAAAGAAGTGAAAAGTGGAAGAAAAATGAAAAGGAGCAGTGAAAATGGGAGAAAGCACCCACAGTCGACTGGCTTGTTCGCCCATGGAGGCCTCATCACCCTCGATGCGGTACACCTTCCCATGCATGACATACTCAAACTGGTCCACCCTCGAAGGGGCCTCATTGGCCGGGTCATACTCACCCTCGTCAGGCAGCCCATCTTCTCGCAGGCTGGTCGCTATCACCATCCGAAACTTGTCAGCTGGTGGTGGTTGGGTGGTGGTGATGGTGAGCTTAGTGTGGCTGGGTGGTGATGGAATGAGACTTGGGATTAAATGGGGAATAAAGTTTATTAGAATAATTCGAAAAGCTGATGGAAAGCTTGAAAAGCTGAGTAGAGAATTGAGAATTTGCTTTAGAAATTGAAGAATTAGACGAAATAACTTCGATGAGCTGATTACAGAATGAATGAAACATAGTAAGTCATTAAAAAGAAGAAAAGAGGAAAAGGAAGAAGAAAAAGAAGAAAAAGAAAAAAAGCAGGAAGAAGAGAAAGAAGAAAAGAAGGGAGAAAGAGAATGAAAGAGATGATGAAAGAAAGAAGAAAACCGAGTTCGAGGGGGTAGATCTGGGTGTTGACGTCGAGAAGCAGGTCCATCTTGAATGACTCACTCTCACACCTCAGTCTCGACACTGTGCAGTGGGAAGTTAAACTGTCATCATGGTGATGATGCTGATAAGATAGATGATGGTGATGCCGATGACAGAAAACAGACATGCATTATTCTCGTTGAATTAGTCTTTTGAACCTTCATGACTAAAACATAGAAAAAAAATTAGAGTAAAATGCTGACACTCACTTACGTCATAATTATTCAAGAGCAGTTAAAAATACTATTGTGCAAAAGGTACAATTATTAATACATGAAAGTTAGGAATTTATTGAAACCTTTATCAAACTTTTTTCCATCTGGATTCACGTCTTTGACATCAAACATATCTTCAAATAACACACCAGCCATTGTGAACTATTACAAAACTTAAACGAACGAACACCGCAAGACAATGGTCGATAAAATAGTTTTTAAATGTAAATCTGCTCACTACCTTCGATGTTTCACTACTTTTGAAAAATTAAATTTTAAAAACAATTAAAATTGTTTTTGAAATAATTTTTCAACAATGGGGAAGTATTTTGAATTAATGTTACTAAATCAACTAGGAAACGTTGATGATGTTGCCTCTGGCCTTGATCAGATGAAGTACCCAAGATGGTCATGCGGTAGGGCGCACTGTGCGTGCGAGGAGGCAGAAGGATGTTGCGACTTAATCTAGTTTAATCAAAGCATTTTTAAAGCGCTGATTGAACACTGTTCAAAAGCGTTTACAGCGAACCGTTGTAATTGCTCAAAAATTCTTCGGCAGACTTCAAATTAGCAAGTGAATGAGACAAGAGCATATTTCAAATTTATTGAAAATGTTCGATCGCGTCAGTTCTTCAGTTGTAACCCATCGACTCGATGATCTTCTGATACTCGGGCGCCTTCGACAACACTGTGCTTCGTGCCTTGTCCATCAGTTTCTGGTGGCAGACGATGGTGCAAGGGATGATCGATCAATCAATTGAAAATTATAATAAACAAATAAAATAAATGGGAGTCGTCAAACTCAGCCACAGATGATATCATTGTGATCAAACAATGTGGATAAATGTAATTCTTCCTCGTTTGACGTTGAATGCGTCAAAAAGCATGAAAGTTAAATGGTGATGAAGGTATGGAAAGAAGCAATGTCAAGTGATTGAGTCAAGATCAGAAGTTTTTAATATCATGTGAAATCAAATGTGGATAATGGAAATCATCATATTGACTCGACACAGTAGAACTGGAATAGATAAGTTGATAATGAGGTGATCAGATGGTGATGCATGTGATGGATTATCTCATCTGCTTCATACAGTGTCCAATCATCACTCAACCTCGCTGGGACTTACCAAAGATGGTTTAAGAACGAAAAAAAGAAAGAAACAAGGAAAAGAAATTGAACGTGAAAATGGGAAACGTCAAACTCAGCCACAGATGACATCATTGTGATCAAACAATGTGGATAAATGTAATTCTTCCTCGTTTGACGTTGAATGGACATGAAATTGAGTGCACTAAAGTATTGAAAAGGTGATCAGATGGTGATGCATGTGATGGATTATCTCATCTGCTTCATACAGTGTCCAATCATCACTCAACCTCAAAAGGTAAGAAGGGCTGAAGAGGCAAAGAAGGAGAGCATCAGATGGTGATGCATGAAGGAACAATATCACGGAAATCATTCCAGTCTTCGATCATCACTACTCTCACACACAAGCGACAACCATCAAAATGACAGGGCAACAAGTGGAATCAACTTCCTCACCTTCTCCTGCAGTTTCTTCTTGTAGTACAGACTTGAACGCACCTTCCTGCGGTTCTCAAGAGTCGAAATGACTCCCTGGTATTTCCAGCCAACCTCATGTGAGAGGCGATTCAAGACACAGAATTTTCTACGTGGCTTGAGCCTGATGATCCTGAGGGCAGATGGCACCACCATCCTCTTCTGCTTATCATAGGGGGGAGGCACACCATCAAACACCTTGAGGTTTGATAGGGCAACCTTGCCACGATGCAACTTGTGTGGCAACATTCCTTTGAAGGAAGAGGTTTTAAAAATAAACTATCTGATGTTGAATAAGATACATATATATTTCAAAATTTAAAAAATAGTATTTGAAAAAAATAATGAAAAAAGAATATTTTCTAGTGACCATCAGAAAATGGAACATCAACAAAACTGTTCTGTAGCAGAACTGAACTTTGTCATCATCATTAGTCACATCATTGAGAAAATTGAAATTCCATATATAAAGTTGTTTACATTCAAATAGACAAGAGCAGACACTCACCCCTGACGGTTCTCCAAAAGATCTTGGAAGGGGCCCTCAAGTGGTAGGGTCCTCTTTTGGGGTTTGTGTTCATTCTCTTCTTAAGAAAGTCCAAGTACTTCACTAGTCAGTGTGATCGTTTTACCCATCAATCATTGTTGTGAAAGTATGAAGCATGGTTTGAAAGTAGAATAGAAAAATTCATGTGACATCAGATACTAGTGTATCGACAAAACTATTCTGAAGCAGAACTGAACTTTGTCATCATCACACATCACATTTGAAAATTCAAATAATACTAATTAGTAATTACATTTGTTTCTGTAGAAATTTCCAGAAATGTTGATGCCTTCGCATCTCACAATAACCAACTTCTGGCCTGTGTGGAAAATAAAAATTAAGTGAAAATTTTATAAAAATCAAAGACTGATATTTTTACCTTGCAAGATAGACTTAGCAGTGATAGCGGCCAACCTGCCAAGCAGGTGATCCCTAGCGTCAATCACCAACGGCTGAAATAAAAATCGTGAATATGACAACAAAAACTTTATATTTACATGTTCAACAATGATTAACACATAGAAATGACCATCAGATTATATGTTATCGACAAGACAATTCTGAAGCAGAACTGATCAATGTAATCATCACAAGTCTATAATTTTAAGGCATAAATGATTGAAGTTTCAAATCGAAATGATAAAAAATTAGAAGGACCGTTTAAATAAACGAATGTAAAATTTTCACAAGCCTAAAATGCAAAAAGTTTACATATAGAGCATTACTATTTTCTCAGACCACGCCGCATACTTTAAACGATAAAAGCTAAAAATATGATGTATGAATAGGCATAAAAGTTTAAAAAGCTTAAACATTAAAAAAAATTAGCTGAATGAGACATCAGTTCTTAGGGAAAATAAATAAACCTTCGTCGAGATTTTCATGACAATCCTACCAAAAGGAAAAGGAAATGTAAAAACTAAACACCCTAAGCCTAAATTATTTTATAAGTTTTTGTTTTAAAACTATTTAATAATAAAGTTTTTTATGGAACGAACTTTTTTTTGAAATATTAAACATGATTTTTAAACTAACACTTTTTCAACATTTTCTAATTTTAATGTAAAATACAATCTTTTAATGACGGACAATTTATATTTTGCGATTGGGCTCGTCCGGTTTCGCTCTTATTCGTGACGTTTTGTTAATTTATTATATTTTATGGAACTATAATAATAATAGTACTATTAAAGTTCAAATTTTCACTTTGTCAATGAAGGTTCTCTGAAATTCAAAGTATGAGTTTTTGTTGCATGTCAATTTCATTTAATTATAATATCAACTTTTTCAACTATATTGCCTTGAAACCATACTTTTTATAAAAAATAAAACTTTATAACAAATAATACAAAACTTCCATTCTAAAATAATTTTAAAGTGTTTAATTTACGAGTTTCGTCATATACGGATTATTGATGATTAGTATTATGATACAATTTAAACTGCCATTTCACTGAAGTTATTTCTTAACATATGAAATATCGCTTTGAAAGGTTAAGTATTTTAAGGTTCAGATGATTGTGGTTTGAATTAGTCAGCTGACTTAACAGAAGCAATTTTTGATATGAATTCAAGGAATAAAACACCTTCAAACTGGGGGTGTACTAGCAGAAAGTTGGCTGGAGAAAAGTTTATCTTTTGTAGAAATTAATGTTATCAAGCCTATTATAAAAAGTAAACTTTCTAAAAACTCCAAATGTTTTTTTATCTCATTTCAATAATATTCAATAGTCATAGAGTGACTCTAATTGTTTCATTCATGAGCTGTTTCTAATGATACAATAATCTACATGGTTACTTGAAGGTGCACAAGGAATATTTTGGATGCATGCTTAGTCCATTTGACCTTTTCTGCTACTCTCTTTAAACATCTTTCAAGTTCCTCCAATCATAATTTTTTCACATGCTATCTTCACTAGCTACAGTTTATTATAGTTACACCACACACATATTTTTACCATTCTTTGTGAAAAAGTTTTATTCAGCCATCTCTAAGTGAATAGGTATCACTCAACAATTTCAATGGCTTTTCGTCCCATCACTGACTTAGTTGTGTGGAACCTTTGATGGCTGAGGTTACTCAAACAACAACATTAATAATAATAAAAGTCTTGCATGTCAAATATATCCCAAATTTTTTCTTCAACCTCGCAGGAGGATGTATTGTCTTCAATGGTTGCTTCCAATCCTCTTGTTGCCAAAGCCTTGGAGTCCTGTCTTGAGCTACAACCACGGCATCTTGGTCACCTTCTACATCATCAGCTTCTTCCTGCAGTACCGCCCTTGCACCATCTGTTCCATCTTTTTCGCCATGGCCTTGTGTCTTTTCTGTTACTCCAACATCGACATGTGCCTTTTCTCCCCCTGCTGTGATCTCATGTGATTCCTTCATCACCTGTACATAATTTTAATTATTTATTAACATAATTAAATCCAATTATAATTAGTCAGTAACATAATCACATCAGATTATAAAAGGTACTTACTTAACTGCATCTCTAACCATATTCGATCAACTAGTTTGTTGCATCTACTTGCCATCCATTGGACTGCTGTCTTCCCATTCACTTCTGCAACACAATCACCCATCGGTCACCTTAATTGATTTCCAAAAATATTCTTCCATCCAATCCTCAAAATTTTCTAAAATTCTATTTTATTCACAAAAATTCACAATATTTTTTTATCTAGATTTGAATTTTGCTTTGAACAGCAAATGTAGTCCCTTATGCAAACTTTGCACTACTTATTTTTTGTTGAACTAGTGAACGCATCACGCGACAATCGTCAGATCAGCTGTTGAGCACTTCATCCTTTCGAATGAAAATCGTTTTCCTTATTTAACAATCATTTCCTGATTAAGTTTTCCATTATTTTTTGCTTCAAATTGAAAAAATTTTAGTTAAATTTTTAACTCGTTATTCTGATGCTCATTAAAACGATGCAGCAGCATCAGTGTTCAACTACTGAATTTAAAATTATTAAAAGTTGAGCGCTCTTGAAATGTATTCATAGGGCCCATACAAATAAGTTGATAAGGGTAATTAGATTCAAACAACAACAAACAAGCCTTTAATGATTTATTTTCAACCACACCTTCCATTCCTCCCCCAAGACATGCCTACCACAACAATATGAAAACAAAAAATGAAAAACCAGCCATTAAAGTCACTCAAACAACGGGTGTAAACCCCACGGGATGACACCGCCAACAGTGCTGGGTGATATACCACAATTCGCCAAAATGTCATTTCTTTTTTCGGTCAGCTCTCCTCTCGCCAGGTGGCAGGACGTACAGCTCCTCTGCCACATTCTCCTTCACCTTGGGGTAGGGCCTTTGCTTCGACATCTCCAGCGCCATTTGCACTCGCTGCTCATAAAACCTGCGTGCACGGTTGCCTGGGTTGGGCGCTTCAACCAGTTCGAGCAGCGCTATTCAAATGCATTGATGAGATTTCAAAAAAAAAGATAATTATGATGATGATGATAATAATAATAATAATAATAATAATAATAATAATAATAATAATAATAATAATAATAATAATAATAATAATAATAATAATAATAATAATAATGATATAAATAATAATATTATTGTAGTTATTATCTTTCAAAAGCACCCATCACAACCTCAGCCTCTCTTCCGACTCCTTCAGTTCCAGAATCTTCTCCGCCATCCTCGCCTTCTCTTGCGAGTCCTTGAGTGAAGAGATCTGTTCTGTCATCATTGCCTCCCGCTTCTGCGTCCACTCCTGCGTTGGTGTGGTGGTGGGAAAAGGAAGGAAGGAAGCACAAGGGTGGTTGAACGTCGTTAAATATTCAATATTTTTTGATTCCCCCATTTTATAAGAGAGGATTTGATAAATAACAATGGTTGTATCAAACGTGAACCAACTTGAAACCGATTGTATTGTATTGGTATTGTATTTTATTGTATTGTATTTCAGTGTAATCAATTGCATTTTAAGTTAATATGCCGTATTGTATTGGTTTTGTGTTTTATCATATTGTATTGTATTTTAGTGTAATCAATTAATTGTATTAAGTTGATATGATGTATTGTATTTTATCATATTGTTTCGCAAATTATTCCAATTTAATGCAATTATATAATGTGTTGTATTGTATTGCATTGTATTGTATTGCATTTTATTGTATTGTATTGCATTGTATTGCATTGTGTTGTATTGCATTGTATTGTATTGTATTATATTGCATTGTATTTTATTTTGATGCATCGCAATGTATGGTGTTGCATGGTCAGGCACCTGGTAGGTGTTGCACTGTTGCTGCACCAACGCCTGCTCCTGCTCCTTCGCCTCCTTGAGCACCCCAGCAAAGAACCCCTCAAAATCCTCCTCCTCCTCCACCCTGCCCTCCAACCTGGCCTCTATGTCCTGTGGTGAGGACGTGTACCTTTGTAACATTTTATAAGATAATATAATGAATAACAACAAAGTTTTATAATATAATTAAACAGTTCTTTGGCGAACCTTGAGTTGGTTGAGGAAGGTGTCCTTCTGTGTGGGAGTGAAAGAGGGCACACAGTGCAGCAGTCTCTTGTGTCCTGGTCCTGCCACCTCAAACTCCTGGTCCCTCGTCTGCAAAGAGGCCACCCCACTCGAGATGAGGTCCAGCTGAGAAGGGGTGGATAGATGGAGGAATGAATGAATGGCGAGGCGATTGAAGGATGCATGGGTGAATGCATGGATGGATGCGTGGGTGAATGCATGGATGAGTGCATGAATGGATGCATGGGTGAATGCATGGATGGATGCGCGGATGATGATTGAACTACTTGAGAGATGAACATCAACCACCACACGCCACTCACATGCTTCCGACATATCACCGCTCCTTCTCCTTTTGCCGCATACGCCTCCAACACCTCCAAGGCCTTGGAGAACTGTTGGAAGAGCACCAGACCAATCACGTGGTAGCCCCTTGATATGATGTCATCCCTGCCCCTCGTCAGTGCAACCAGCGCCTTGCCTATCTGTTACGTCGGTGACGGTGGTGTGAATGACGACTCAGCTTTTCTTTGCAAATTAAATTCATTAATCATATCATTATTAAAAGGGAGACGCACATCTATATTGTACAAAAATTTGGTCACGCATACACAAGAACACACAAACACAAAGATACAAACACACACAGACACAAACAAAGACACAAACACACACACAGCACCTTGAGTTGATCGTCGTAGAGATCAAAATGCTGGTCGTAGTAGGGGTTCTGTATATAAAACACCTTTCTGTACACCACATCCAGGTTCTGAAGGATGGTGGATTGGATGGGGTGGATGAAAAGTTTGGTGGGATGAGGGATGGCGTAAGGAAGAATGCATGGCAAGTACTGGGGAAGATGGGGAGTGGATGGGGTGGGGTGGATGAAAGGGTGATTATTAGGTTCTGACAAGCATGGCTGGCGAAGTGGTTAAAGGGGGGAAAAAAAGATAAATTCTAGATTGTGACGTGAGATGGAAAAAAAATAAATATTATATTTATAATACGAAAAATAATGAAAAAATGTCTACCAAAAAAATTATTTAAAAAAACAAACGTGGTGTGATCACCTGGTCGATGGTGGGAAGGGGAGTGAGTTGGATGGATTGGAGGGGGTGGAGGTGTTGGTGGATGGTGAAGTAGCAGAGGTGCTTCACAATGGGCTGTTCCAACTCCTCCTGCAACATCAGGTCTATCACCACTTGGAGCGCCTCTGAGGGGGTGGTGTGGTGCTTGTGGTGTGTGTGGTAGTTGTTGTGTGTGTGGTGGGTAAATTAGGAGAAGCATGGTTGAATAGGATAACAAAAGGGTGCATGGTTGGGTGGGATGGAAGGAGGATTGTGTGGCTACCTTGTTGCATGTTGGCATCGAGGAAGTGGTCAAGGAGGAGGACTGATGTGTACTGGTCAAGGAAGATACCATAGTGGATCTGGTAGTGATGCAAGGTTATAATTGTATTATAATGTAGTGACTTACTCTTAATTGGAGCATACAATTAACAAAACTGATGAAAGTAACCATAACTGAAATAGTGTTCAGTACAGCTGCAATTCCAACAACCTTGTCAGTCAGCATCTTCATGAGACGAGGGTAATCACGGATGTGTAGCAGGGTGCGGATGAGGGCATGTGGGGTGGATGGCAGACAGCCTGTTGCCTCTGATGAGTGTCTGTAACTGGGTGGAAGAAGGAGCTACAGGGATAAAATATAATTAGTATAATCTTACAGTAGCAAGTATCAGATGTAGATTTATGATGAAGTTCCATAGAAGAATTTGAAACTTAATTCGAATGTTGTTGCTTGGAAAGTTTCAAATTATACTTGTATAAGATCTGCTCCATCAAATCATATGAAGACTCTTCCAGCTGAGACATTTTGTTTGTCAACTGTTTGATGGGTTATTTGAAAAATCATGAAAACTATGAAAAAATTAATATAAAATATTTAAAAAAACATAAATTAATCATATTGAGAGCGCTAACTATGTCAATGTCCAAGGATGAGATAGGGCCTTTTTCATCTGAAGTTTTTTTGAGATTTCTAAAAAGCTCGCCTGCGAATTTTTTTCATAATAGTAGTTAAGATAAAGTTCCATTTGCAAGTTCATTGACTACAATTTGATCAAATAAGTGATTGAACCTGTATCAATAGAAGAAAGAACATTAGAACTTAATCTATTTTCCCATTCTTGGATGCATTGGTATGATTTCGACATGATCCGTCGAATACCTTTATATGTGAAAATTATATTTCTTAGATGTAGTTCAAGATTGCTTGTTATGTTAATAGTACAACGAAAAAAAGTTCAAACCGACATCTTTTATAATTGCATTTTCTTTCACATTGAACAATTTTATTCAACGAATTTATATTGAAAAACTTTGGGAGTTGGAACATGATAGCCAGAGATTCTCGAGATTTCAATATCAGTCTTTGAACGTAAGTTATCTTTTAACCATTTGTTTAAAAGTTAAAATTTTTGAACTGAAATCAAGTTAAAAAACATTTTATATAAAAAAATCAAAGTAAAAAAAAGTTTCAATTTTTTTTCAAAGTTTTGATTTGAAAGGATAAAATGAAATATATTCTGAATAGTTAGCAATGTATAGTATAACAATAGGTATATACATTCTTACCAAGAATAGGTATAAAAAGTTTGGAACTAGTAACGGTAGTCCAGGTACACCGTACATTCTTGTTAACTTATGGTCGCAGTCATCATAATTATAATCTAATTTTTGAAATTGTTTTACATTTTAACATCTGAAATGGAGGAAAGTGAATCTTTAAGTAGTTGTGAGTGTTCTCCTTGTGTCACCAACGTCAAGAAGTTCGTCGAGGACTTTGAACACCACCGGCCAGCTTTTGGAGAAGACGCTAGTTTTGACGGTTCGATGAAAAAACGAGAAACAATGACAAAGACGAGTTTTAAAAAATTGAAAGAGCTCAAGAAAAATTTAGAACATTCAATGTACCAGAGGTATGAGTTGAACAAGGACCACCATATCGAAGGAAAGCCGATATCCGAAGTGAAAGAAGCATTGAAAAGGTCAATGGAAAGTCTCTCCAGTAAGTCCTTCACTTGCAAGCCACACAGTTCCGAAGTGAAACTGAGAAACAAAAACTATCAAAACCACTTGAAAGACTTCTCTGACTTGAAAAAAACACAAAACAGCAGACGACTAAGTTTCGTTTCTGGAAAAATTAAACCAATACCACTCCCCAAGCCAAAAACATCTCTAAAAGACAAGTACAAAAGTGTTTCTGACCTGCGCGATACAAAACAATCCATTGTTTTTAAAAGTTTAGATCTCAATAACTCAAATGATGTTTTTGAAAAATTACCTTCTTTGGGAAAGCCTTCAAGACTGTCTTATGACCTGTCAAGAGTTTCTCACCTCTCCCTCCACTCAGCCAACTCACCAGACTTCCAGAATATCACTTCGCCCACTCCGATATTCTTCTCTGACTCCTCGACTGATCCGACAGAATATGCAGAAAACCCACTTTTTTTCAAAAATTCAAAGTCATGCACATTCAATTATGAAGCAGTGACTGAAACTCCACTCAAACACAACCAGCAAGACAAGGACAAAGTCTTGACTTTTGAGACCATTGGAGAGTCGAGTACGGATGATATGTCTGAAGATGAGGCTCCAGTGAGATGCACTGGAGAAGCAGGAAGTGTCAAACAGCCTCAGTCACAAGAATCACAAGTGGTGGCACTACGAGAAGTGAGTTGGGCTAGAGGGAACAAGCACACAGGCACCAGCAAGAAGGAGGTTCACTTTTCATCAACCGGTGACACTGACACAGAAACTTTACATTCCATCAGCACTACCAGCATTCCAATGTCTACCAGTTCTTTCTACTCTGAGGCCTCGGAAGATGCAGAAGCAGGCAGTTATTATGTCTTCCAAGCAGACACAGCTGAAACTCCACCCAACCTACCTCCCAAAACTTCTGCCAATCTTGACTCCCACCCCGTTGAAAAAGACAAACACACTGCTCACCCTCAACAAACCTTTGAAACCTACTTCAGTCCTACTTCCCCCTCGTGCAACTTCCTTTTCGAAAACATCTCAGCACCAGGTGCTAAAGGAACACAAGAGACTGCTTCAAACTTCTTTGAGGAGGAAGAAAAAAAGAAAAAGGAAAAGGAGGAAGAGAAGGAGAAGGAAGAGAAGGAAAAGGAAGAGGAGGAAAAGAAAGAGAAGGAAGAGAAGGAAAAGGAAGAAGAGGAAAAGAAAGAGAAGGAGGAGAAAGAGGAGAACAAAGACAAGGAGGTGAAGGGAAACCGTGCTGACGCAGGAAGCGTGGCAGGGCCACACTCCAAACCCTGTTTGAAGGTCAGTCCCCTCCAATCCACTCAACAACAGCCCTCTGCCACTCCAAGTCCCAAAAACATTCTCTCCACCGGGCTTCTTGCCACCGAGGTCTTTCTTTCTGATTGCAGGGAGCACCCCACCACAGCCTCCCACATCATTGACCAGCCCCTGGTGGGTCACGTCCACTCCTTCTTCTCCTCTGTCATCTCCTTCCTCTCGTCTCTTTCCAACCAGCAGCAGGAGGAACAAGCCATGCAGCTGCAAGCACTCTCCGACCTTCTCACGCCTCCCTTGTCAGGCTTTGAGAGGATCAGTGATGTGCTGCCCATCCACTACACCCCTCCCCCCCCGTCTGAGAAAGAACCAACACCCTCCTCCAAGGTAATTTTCTCGTGTTTTTTGAGTGATTCCTCATCAGTTCCCTTATAACTCATCTTCAATCCTCCTTCACTTCTTACGAATTCTTCAATAATTTTGTACAAATTTCTTCCTTCTTTTCTGGTAACCTTGCTTACTCTTCACTTCTCCCTAGCAACCTCTACAACCTCACTTCTTTGCTTCTTCCTTGCGAAGATTCGTTAGTCATGATGCTTGCCTTGGTGCGTCTCTCAAGGGCAATGGTTCATCATACCTTCATGATTTGACTTCTCCGTATCGCAGCCCTTCAAACTGTGCATTGTGCCTCTTTATTACCCTCTCAAGGGATTCCTTGTGCCTTTTTCTACTACTCTTTCGAGTGGTTAATTTTTATTTTTTATTTGAATTTTTCAAGTGGTTAATATTCTCTTTATCGCTGTCACAACACGAGTGGTCTTTATTACCCACGTCCACCAATCTCTTTCAAGAGGCAGTGCAACACAATATAACACAATACGTTACAGTACACTACAGTACAATAGATTGAAACAAAGTACAACACCATAAAATACAGCATAATAAAACACAATATGATGCGATACAGTACAATTTAATACAATGACGAGTGGCGACAGGCCTTTGAGAACACGATCATAATATCACTTCTCTTTATTTCTCTCCATAGAGTGATTAATCGATTTCAACTTATAACTGCCAATCCACTCGAGCTATTTATAGTGTTTCAACTTATAACTGTCAACCCACACGATTAATTCATAGGGCCTCCCCTTAATCTTCCTTCCTTCCCCTTAGCAACGCCCATTGTGCACACCTGACAGCCATTCAGCTACCATTGACAACCATTGAGCGACCAAGAGCTCAGGCTGATTTATGCAGCTATTTTTAAATTAAAAATTACGCGCTTCATGGTGTGAGAAAGTCCATTGTGACTCTTGCGTGCAGTCTCAAGCTGGTTAAAAATTATTTACAAATCTCTTTCTCCATCGCTTTTTTTTTCTCTGACGATTTCTTAAACGAAAATTCACTCGAATCGACTGGCTCAAGCGGTCCAAATTACTTCGACCAGTCTCCAAGCTCAAATAAAAATTTGCACTCTTCACAATTCCTTCGGGAATTCCCTTTCTCGCAAGGCCTGACAGCTCTGAAGCCTCTCAGACTCGCCTGCTTGCCTTGGTGCTACATAAGTCTTATTATTATTATTATTATTATTATTATTATTATTATTATTATTATTATTATTATTTTTATTTTTATTTTTATTATTATTAATTTTTTTTAAATGTTTTAATTATTTGTATTTGTATTATTAGTATTATTAATCAAGCGCTTTACAACGTACCCGGCTGGGTCACGGCTGGCAATCACCACCACCCATACATGCATGCAGACATACACACATACATACAAGCATGCAAGCAAGCACACACGAGGACAATGTCAACAGACTTCTCAGCTACTTAAGCCTTATGTCCCCACTTTCCCACACTTCTCGCATCACATTGCAACTTGGCTTACATCTCATACATACACAGACATACACACATACACAGACATACACACATACACAGACATACACACATACACAGAAATACATTCATACACAAACAGACATACACATACATACACAAACATGCAACACGCTACAATAAGTTTATTTTTTTATAGCTCCAACATACCTTCTCACCACTGCCTGTCACTCGGTGTGTCTCGCATCAATCCTTAATTATTGTTTTTCTATGTTATTATCATTTTTATGTTTTAATTATTCTATTTTATTATTATTATTATTATTAATATTATTATTATTATTATTATTATTATCTTTTAATTATTATTTTTATATTCTTATTAATATTGCATTTTAATTAATTGATTTTTCTTTGGTCTTATTGCCTTGTGTTTCTTTTCACTTATTACTTTTTGATTTCATTGTCTTTATGTCGTAATTATCATTCAAGATGGTGTCGTGGCGATAATCAATAATAATGTTCTTTTCACGTGTATATGTTTATTTTCAAATATTTTTTCTTTGCATGATATCGCTCTTATGTCAATGGTGGTTAAGCTCTTGCAATCTTTATGTCGAGGCATTGTACAAGCGTCATTCTTCTCAATCGCCATTAACGAATTCCTTCTTTATCTTCCTCCCTCCTCCTCCTCCTCCTCCTCCTCCTCCTCCTCCTCCTCCTCCTCCTCCTCCTCCTCCTCCTCCTCCTCCTCCTCCTCCTCCTCCTCCTCCTCCTCCTCCTCCTCCTCCTCCTCCTCCTCCTCCTCCTCCTCCTCCTCCTCCTCCTCCTCCTCCTCCTCCTTCTCCTCCTCCTCCTCCTCCTCCTCCTCCTCCTCCTCCTCCTCCTCCTCCTCTTCCTCCTCCTCTTCCTCCTCCTCTTCCTCCTCCTTTTTCTCCTCCTCCTCCTCCTCCTCCTCCTCCTCCTCCTCCTCCTCCTCCTCCTCCTCCTCCTCCTCCTCCTCCTCCTCCTCCTCCTTCACAATGCGCCTTTTTTCGAACATTTTAATGCCATTACAACTAATTTTTTTGGCTTGTTTTTCATTTTTTATTATATTTGTATTATTATTATTATTATTATTATTATTATTATTATTATTATTATTATTATTATTATTATTGATTATACTTTTTCTACTTCGTTCTTGTTATATTTCTATGCCTAATCTCTCACATTCTTTGTTCCTCCAACGGCTCAATCGTGATCACCAGCATGCAACAACACCGCCACAAATACTGCCACAACACCGCCACAAATACTGCCACAACACCGCCACAAATACTGCCACAACACCGCCACAAATACTGCCACAACACCGCCACAAATACTGCCACAACACCGCCACAAATACTGCAACAACACCGCCACAAATACTGCCACAACACCGCCACAAATACTGCAACAACACCGCCACAAATACTGCCACAACACCGCCACAAATACTGCCACAACACCGCCACAAATACTGCCACAACACCGCCACAAATACTGCCACAACGTGTCCGTTTAAATGTTCTAACGAGCTTAATTCGTCTCTATTTACCGCCACCAAGTATGCCAGCCACCCATCGGCTTTTATGGCGCTTATATTGCTATGGGAGTATTGCATGAGTTGTGTTTTATATTGCCAAATATTGCGTAGACTTGTCTTCTACACCCACCGAACAACTATGCCCACTATGTCTCCAGTCCCTTTATGCGCACTAAAGTTCCATGTCAGCCCATGTATTATTGCCACAGCGACTTAAGCCTCATATCGACTAATACATCAAACGCCTCATATCGACTAATACATCAAACGCCTTATAGCGACTAAGGCCTTAAACATAGCGACGTGCCTGGCATTCTTGAGGCGTTTTTTAACTTCGGAGTTGTTATCGTAACTTCTGATCTTCCTTCGCATTCCGAACCCTGCTTCTGCGACTACAAACTTTTGAGGGCATCAAATGGCGTTGTTGTTGTTTTCCTGCTTCCACGTTTGCTGTTGTTGTTGTTGTTGTTGTTGTTGTTGTTGTTGTTAGTGAATTTGGGCGTCGCATTGTGAATGCATGGAAGACACCAACCCTTTGATGGCCTCAACGCCGCTCAACTGCCTCTGTTAATTTGCATTTCAACGCCGCACAGCACGCCAAGAGACATTAACAACACTATCAACAATGCTATTTAAAAACTGACAGTTAATAACTACAACAAAACTTACCTCCCACAACAATGATCTCCTGTTCTCTCGAATACCGCAGTCGCTCACTTCGTAAATGAGCTGCCTTCTCTTATGACGTCATCTTCTGTCAGTGTTGACTCGGCTTGATTCACGTCAGTTCGGGGGAACATCTCTCTTAACGACGCCTTGACGCCTCTTGATTTACGTGTGTTGGAGGCGATAAAGATAAAAAGTGCTTCAGTAGCGATATATCACTCAACCTCACCTCACTCAACCTCACCTCACTCAACCTCACCTCACTCAACCTCACCTCACTCAACCTCATTTCACTCAACATTATATCTCTCCATCCTTCCATTGTTAACTCTTAAATACATTTTATTTCTCTGATCAACTTATATATTCATATTTCACCATTAACTCAACTTCACCGATACATCCCACACCACACCACACCACACCACACCACACCACACCACACATCCCACACCACACCACACTACACACACCACACCACACCACACCACACCACACATCCCACACCACACCACACTACACACACCACACCACACACACCACACCACCACACATCACACACCACACACACCACACACCACCACGCACACCACAAACCACCACACATCACACCATACCACACACACACTATACCACACACACACTATACCACACATCACACACCACACCACCACGCACACCACAAACCACCACACATCACACCATACCAAACGAACCACCACCTACAGGAGGAGTTGGTGGAGGAGGGGAGGTGTTTGGAGGGGCAGTTGGAGGGGTTGTTGCAGGGGGGGCAGTGGACCAAGCAGGTGCCCAAAGTCTCTGAGGTGGCTGTCTTATATTTGATAGAAAATTTCATTATTATCATTATTATTATTATTTTTATTTTTATTTTTATTATTTTTATTATTTTTATTATTATTATTATTATTATTATTATTATTATTATTATTATTATTATTATTATTTATATTATTATTATTATTATTATTATTATTATTATTATTATTATTATTATTATTATTATTATTATTATTATTATTATTATTATTATTATTATTATTATTATTATTATTATTATTATTATTATTATTATTATTATTATTATTATTATTATTATTATTATTATTATTATCATTTTTATTATTTTTGTTATTATTTTTATCCAGGGTGAGGTCGGTGTAAACTATCTAATCCTATCGACTAGCAGTCGTAAAAGCCTAACTACACAATCAGCCATACTTGCTCGCCAATTAGCCAAACAACCGACCAATTAACGAGGCTCAACCAACCAATTAACGAGGCTCAACCAACCAATTAACGAGGCTCAACCAACCAATAAACGAGGCTTGAAAACTTTATAAATTCGGCTTAATTGCTGCGTAATGAATGACTACTGCGTACGTCACAGTAGCATCGTCATCACCATCATCACCGTCATCATCATCATCATCATCATCATCATCATCATCATCATCATCATCATCATCATCATCACCATCATCATCATCATCGTCATCATCATCATCACCGCAGTTGACGGAGGTGGTGGGGACGAGTGTGGGGGAGGGGGAGAGAGAGGGGTGTTTGAGGAGGTTGCAGGACCTGGTGACTGCTGTGGACAGTGCCATTAGTCTTACCCTCCTCCTCAACAAGATCCTCTGTCGCAAGCACTACGCACACCTCGCCTCGCCAAAGGTGTCTGCAGCTGTTGTTATTATTTATTCCATTTTATTATAATTATTATTTTTTATTATTTATTTTATTATTATTATTGTTTTTATTATTCAAATGTTAGTTTTTTATTCACTATTTTTTTATTTTTTGTTTTTTTTTGTTTTTGTTCTAAACCGCATTAATATTAATTAATTTATTTATTATCGTTGTTGTTATTTCTTTGATATACCTTTTTTTTTCTTTTTTTTTTCCTTATTAAAACTTTTTTCTTCTTTTTCTTTTTTTCCTCCACTCGTCAGTCTGAGGCGATACTACCTTTTTATGACCATTTCTTATGTTCCAACATACATACAAAAAATATCGCCAGCAAACAACCGCTCCTAACAGCCTCCAACAACCACCACCAACAATCACCACCAACAACCATCACAAACAACCACCACCAACAATCACCACCAACAACCACCACCAACAACCATCACAAACAACCACCACCAACAATCACCACCAACAATCACCACCAACAACAACCACCACCAACCACCAACAACAACCACCACCAACAACCACCACAAACAACCACCACCAACAATCACCACCAACAACCACCAACAACAACCACCACCAACAACCACCACAAACAACCACCACAAACAACCACCACCAACAATCACCACCAACAACCACCACCAACAACCATCACCAACAACCCTCATAACAATGTGACAAACCTTTCGACTTCTCAGCCACTCGTAAAAATTGTTTGCGAGGCAGTACTCATCAATCTTTATGCTCTTTCACAGAACAAGTTATTGTTGTTGTTGTTATTGCTGTGTCGTCGTTATTGTTGTTGTTGTTGTTATTGCTGTGTCGTCGTTATTGTTGTTGTTGTTGTTATTGCTGTGTCGTCGTTATTGTTGTTGTTGTTATTGCTGTTTCGTCGTTATTGTTGTTGTTGTTATTGCTGTGTCGTCGTTATTGTTGTTGTTGTTATTGCTTTGTCTTCGTTGTTGTTGTTGTTATTGCTGTGTCGTCGTTGTTGTTGTTGCTATTGCTGTGTCGTCGTTATTGTTGTTGTTATTGCTGTGTCGTCGTTATTGTTGTTGTTATTGCTGTGTCGTCGTTATTGTTGTTGTCTTTGTTGTTGCTGTGTCGTCGTTATTGTTGTTGTTATTGCTGTGTTGTTGTTTTTGTTGTTGTTTTCTTAGCGGACAATTCGTTTGTCATTTCGTGCAAGGCGTTTGAAGCTGGCATACGATCAGAGGGCTTCATGCCTGCAAACAAGCAAGCTTCTTCTTGTGCATCTCTTTCTTATTTATTATCATTTTGCTCGCATACTGCTTGTGGCTCTCCTTCTGCTCCCTTATCTTTTATTATTATTTATTTTAATATTTATTATTATTATTTATATTTATATTATTGTTATTATTATTATTATTTTTATTATTAATATTATTATTACTATTATTATTATTTATATTATTATTATTTATATTATTATTATTTATTTATTTATTTATTTATTTTAATTTATTTTTATATAATTTAATCATTTTTATATTATTTTTTATTATTTCTTTTTTTTGTGATTATTACTTTCATTATTTTTGATATATTTTATTACCACATTGTTTCGTTGACGTCAGCAAACATTCTTGTGGTTCGGGTGAATTCGGACATCAGTACATTATTACCTGGAAACCGTTTTATTTCATTTTATTTGCTTTTTAAATAATTTAAAAATGAATTTAATTAATTTGGTAAAAAATTCATTTATTATTTTTAAAATTATTTATTAATTTATAGTTTTGAAAAATTAATTTATAATTTTAAAAAAATATTTTTAATTAAAAAAAAAATTAACTTTATTCTTTTTTTAAAATAATCAAATTTTTAAATTAAAAACAAATTATTTTTCAGAAAAGTCACGATGAAGCGCTAGAAGACAAGTTGGCAGACGCCAAGGAGTTGCAGGCGATGACCGAGACGAAGCACCGCGCCATGGCGACCTTCCTAGGCAGGCATTCTAATCAACACACCCGTGATTTGTACCTCTCCTTCATCCAGCACACCATCCATTTCAAGTTCCAAAAGGAGTTCCTCAACCACAAGCTCTTCCAGCTGCAGACCACAATTCACTTTTTGTTAAGCGCCTCATGAAGGCCAACATCTTCACACACACACACATAAACACACACACGCACACACACACACACACACACACACATAAACACACACACGCACGCACACACACACACACACACACACACACACACACACACACACACACACACACACACACACACACACACATACAAACAGTTCAGCATACTTTGCACCCGTTGCGCATCTAGCTTCATTCTCATTCCTCGATTTTGGATTCTTTGCATTTCCCAACTTGAATATTTCTATGCACCACGTGACTTCAGTGCTTCGCTTGCAAGTAGGACTCCGTAAAGTTGTCGACATCGTCGTCGTCGTCGTCATCGCAAGCACAATCAAACTCAACGAACATTCATATTCACTATGTAAACCGTAATGCCTACGTCACAAGCTCCTCCATCATAAACACAGAATACTTACATTATAAACACAGAATACCTACGTCACAGGCACAAGAGCTCCTACATCATAAACACAGAATACTCACATCATAAACACGAGTACTTACAATTTATATTACATAAACACTTTTCAACTCCAATATCCACAAGAAAAGAGACAACACAACAAAAAACACAACACAAGTCAACACAACACAACACAAGACAACACAAGACGTGCGCAGGTTCTTGAAGATACTGCGGTGTTGTTCAGAACTGTACACGTGCCTGGTGTGCCTGAGTCCTTTCGAATCTCCTCGTGTCTTCCACCCCTTCCCAACTAATCAATCATTTTTTATTTTTTATTAAATAATGAATCCTTTTCATTATTATTTAAATTTTCATTAGTTTTCATATTTATTTATTTATTTTTGTTGTTATTTTGTAGTCTTTGAATCAAATCCAACTTTGTGTCTTTTTCCTCCTCCTCTTTCTTCTTCTTACATTGTTTTACCGAGGTATTTCAAATTATTTTCCGCCATGTGGTTCTTTTGTTGAGTCATTTTGAGTTTTTTAAGGTGAAAAAGAAATTAAGTTTCCATTTAAAACTCTTTTTAGAGTTTTTTTCTCAAAAATAAATTATTTTTTAATCAAATTATGTCTATTTTTAATCTATTTCGAACGGTCGTTTGCACATGTGCAGAATAAATCGATTTTTATAATGGATTTTCTCATTTCATGGCGATTTTAGACATTATTATTATGTCTTCAAATTCAGCGCTGTCGTTTTATGTTGAAATAAACCTATTTGTGGAGATTATTTCAATGTTGGAAGCACTGATTGCTGTTTTTCTAAGGCAATCGTCCTCAATCTTATCGCATAAAGCACCTTAACCTTCGTCTTGAAATCATTTTTGACTTGGTAGTTTCTGAAGATTTTGTGAACTCTATGATATTCAATACAAATAAAATCACATTGAAAAATGTGCCCTCGTCTTAAATTAATCTTTCAAAAACACTTTCAGCTTCGTTAGAGGATTACAGTATGCGCTAGTCAGTAGTCGATAGAGACAAGAGGTATTTGAAACATCGAAAGACTTCAGCGCTTGGTGCTCGAATCACAAATACCTTGAAATTCTTCTCCGTGAGAATGTTTGTGGGCTTTCGCTGTCTTCGCAGTCATTTCAGCGAATGAGTCTGTAACTTTGGACACCTGTTGATACAAAAACAACCATTAAACCCAATTTCAGAAATTTATCAAATATTTCAAATATCAAATATTTCAATATCAAAATAGAAAATTGAATAATTAAAAAAAGAATAAAAATTCAACAAATAAGGTGCTTAAAAGGCTCTTCTGGGCGGTCGATAACTTCGCCTCCTTATGACTTCAGTTGTAACTTGTGGTGTCGTGTTGAGTTCCTCACATCTGCTGTGAGGCCTTCACTGGGAGAACGCCCTTCAGCTGAAACGTTGGTCTGCTTATTCGAAAAGGAATGATCTGATTCAGTCCAATCAAGAAATGTGTAACGCGCACTTTAGCACCGCGTTCAAAGGCATTCTATATAACTCATTTATTTGTTTGTTTCTTCGACTATTTAATGGATGTTTTATGAGGATCTCGGAATCGGACTAGGCCTTTTGTTGTTTATTGTTGTTTATTCGAGTTGTTCATGACAACTTGACAATGTTTGTACTCACTTTATAATCTTTTTAGCGTTTTTCGAAGGAATCGTGCGTCCAAAACACAACGTCACGCATACCTGGCCAAAAAATGGACCCGTGACGGCCGTAAGAGCTTCATTGTTCATAATATTATCATTCATATTATAACTCATAATATTATAATTCATATTATAACTCATAATAATACAATTCATAATATTATAATCAATAATATTATAATTAATAATATTATAACTCATAATATTATAACTCATATTATAATAAGCTCAAACGTGAAGGTTGAACTTCCTACACATCCGGTCCTATTGATCGAATGTCTTCGAATGATTCAATGATTTATAATCACAACTCCAGCAAGCTAATCCACTAGAAAACTAACCTGAAATAACGTTCTTCCACTGCTTCCATTATCATTGACTCCGCTCAAATTTGTACGCTTTTTCTCTTCTGAAATTCTTTCGACGTCGCAACTAGTTTAACTTGTTTTTATGAATGGTTAATCAAATTATATAAAGATACTTGCTCCAAAAGAAGGACCACATCACGCCGATGAGATTGAACCAAATTGTTTCATTTTATTTTACAACGATCCGTCGCATGAAGGACCATGAAAAAGTAACATTAAAGGAGATGTTAAAGGTTGCCATCTACCGAATGAAGTTAAACTCCTTGAAATAACTATTTTTTTTATAATTTTAAAAGGCGTTCATAATAAAATAACGTTAGAACCTAATAATTGAAAAGCTGACGTGGTTGAAAATTTTTTTCGCACATACAAAACTGGATTGGATGGGCCATACCTACGAAATTAGCTTCAAATGATTAATCAAATCATTTGTATAGCGCTGATTGGGAGCCGTTGAAATGAAACTTGAAAAGTAAATGATTGGCGCAGCATCTGTTGCACATGTCTGGTTGTGCTTTCTTCTCCACGCCTCGTTAGGATATTTTCCTCGCCCTCAGTGTGGGTTATCTTGGAAAGGAAGGAAGATATGACAAAGACTCTAATGTCAAAATGCCCTTATGACTAAGGCCTCATTTGCCAACCAACAGAGGTGAGAAGCAGTATTTTTAGACCGCTTCATCTTCTCCGAGCCCATCTTCACGTAAGCCTCCCCCATTGTGAACAACTCGAGTTGTGTCTACATTGTTCACCAAATATGAACGTCACGAAACTACAGAAGTGTTCGTAAAACTGATAAAACAAAGCTCCATAAAAGAAGTCACAAACAGAGTTCTAAAGGAAGAACCCACAAACAGAGTTCTAAAGGAAGAACGCACAAACAGAGTTCTAAAGGAAGAACTCACAAACAGAGTTCTAAAGGAAGAACGCACAAACAGAGTTCTAAAGGAAGAACTCACAAACAGAGTTCTAAGGGAAGAACTCACAAACAGAGTTCTAAAGGAAGAACTCACAAACAGAGTTCTAAAGGAAGAACTCACAAACAGAGTTCTAAAGGAAGAACTCACAAACAGAGTTCTAAAGGAAGAACTCACAAACAGAGTTCTAAAGGAAGAACTCACAAACAGAGTTCTAAAGGAAGAACTCACAAACAGAGTTCTAAAGGAAGAACTCACAAACAGAGTTCTAAAGGAAGAACTCACAAACAGAGTTCTAAAGGAAGAACTCACAAACAGAGTTCTAAGGGAAGAACTCACAGAGTTCTAAAGGAAGAACTCACAAACAGAGTTCTAAAGGAAGAACTCACAAACAGAGTTCTAAGGGAAGAACTCACAAACAGAGTTCTAAAGGAAGAACTCACAAACAGAGTTCTAAGGGAAGAACTCACAAACAGAGTTCTAAGGGAAGAACTCACAAACAGAGTTCTAAGGGAAGAACTCACAAACAGAGTTCTAAGGGAAGAACTCACAAACAGAGTTCTAAGGGAAGAACTCACAAACAGAGTTCTAAGTGAAGAACTCACAAACAGAGTTCTAAGTGAAGAACTCACAAACAGAGTTCTAAGTGAAGAACTCACAAACAGAGTTCTAAGGGAAGAACTCACAAACAGAGTTCTAAGTGAAGAATCCTCATGGGACTCTTAGTAATAGAACCATCCTAATCCTCCTGTAGTGGAGTGTGAAGAGTTCATGCGTTCCTCCGAAGAACTCTCAATTTGAGCTAGTTTACTCAAAGCATTTGTAAAGCGCCTTCAAGTGCTCTGTTCAAAGACGCTCCCATGAATTTTCCATACTAATCTAATCAAAAAATTTGTAATGCGTCCTTCAGCGTTACGTTCACAAGCGCTTAATATTAATCTGAAACGATTAAAAACATTACAGCTCTTGAAAGCTTTGGTGTCGTTGCAGGGAAATGCAAACAAGCACCTTGCTGACGCATGAGGATGGCAGATGTTGCATCGATCGGTGGTGTGCTGAGGGAGGCTAAAATTTCATTCAAATGCCCTGAGACAAGCTACCTTGACTTGAAAATGAGATGAAGTTAAAAAAGTTAAAAGTGAAATAAAAAAATTAAATTTAATGGAATATACGACCGGAGTAGGAAGCACAACAGCGACAAACTTTCATGGGACTTTGTTGTCGTTTCTGAGCCTCATTAAGCTGCTTGAATACTTGTAGCCGGCGATGAGCCGATCAAATGAGGTTCAGAGAATTGACGATAAATTTTGTGTTTGTTTTTGTGACTATTGTTTTTTGATAACAAACAAACAAACTCGAAAGAAATAATCAACCAAGGGCATGTTGCCATTGAGAAGACTATAAGGATACCTGTGGAAAGTTCACTAAAAATTCAAACCATTCATCTAGCTCTTCATCCATCATCCACCCATCCATCTACCCATTCATCTATCCATCCATCTATCCATTCATTTATCCACCCACTCATCCACCCATCCACCCATCCATGCATCCATCCCCCCATCCACCCATGAATCCATCGAGCATGGAGGAGTATGACAAATTGGACGTGATATTTTTGATTTCAGTGATTTTCCTCTTCATCGGAGTGACCCTTTCACTCATCCCTCTCTCCATCAACGTCCACTATGAGTGAGTCATTGTGGGTGGTGATGAAATAGATGATTGAGGCGCTAATGAGGCTGATGATGGTGGTGGTGATTATGGTGGTGGTGATGGTGATTATGGTGGTGGTGGTGGTGATGGTGATTATGGTGGTGGTGGTGGTGATGGTGATGATAGTGGTAGTGATAATGGTGATGATAGTGATGGTGATAATGGGGATAATGGTGGTGGTGGTGATGGTGATGATGGTGGTAGTGATAATGGTGATGATAGTGGTGGTGATAATGGGGATAATGGTGATGATAGTGGTGATAATGGTGGTGGTGGTGATAATGGGTATAATGGTGGTGGTGGTGAAAGTTCTGTAAAGAAAGTGGGGTAGCATTAAAAAGTAGGAAAAAAAGAAGAAGATATTAAATAATACCAGAAAAAGATGAAAAAAGTAACAAAAAAAAATCTTCGAAACTACAAAAACAACAACAACCACCTTAACAACCATCTTAACAATTACCTTAACAACCACCTTAACAACCACCTTAACAACCACCTTAACAACCACCTCGACAACCACCTTAACAAACACCTTAACAACCACCTTAACAATCACCTCAACAACCACCTTAACAACCACCTTAACAACCACCTTAACAACCACCTCAACAACCACCTTAACAACCACCTTAACAACAACCTTAACAACCACCTTAACAACCACCTTAACAACCACCTCAACAACCACCTTAACAACCACCTTAACAACCACCTTAACAACCACCTCAACTACCACCATAACAACCACAACAACAGACTAGATATGAAGAAGCCAGCCCGCCTCAACGAGAGGTTGGAGTTGTACTACCACAACATCTCCATCCTCCTCTTCCTCTTCCACGCCATCGGTATGAGTCTGCTCACGTGCGCTGCAGGGCTGTTGTTGTTGGTTACCATAGCGATGTGGCTGAGAGGCGATTTTGGGTGTGTTGAAAAAGAAGGCGATGGTGGAAATGGGGGGAAAGGGAAGGTGAAAGGTGAGGTGGTTGCAGAGAAGAGTGGTGGGAAATCTGAAGCACCCACGAAAAACAGCACCCCTTCCCTCCACCACAACTCATCTCTACTCCCCCCCTCGACCCACCACCCCCATTACGGCTCCAACGATAGTAACAACTAACTAGTACTAGTAGTAATAAAAATGAAAAAATAGTAATAATGATAATATAAAAATAATAAAAAAAGAAAATACTAATTTTAATAACAAATCGATAAAACTAATAATTATCAATATAAAAATATAATAAAAACATCAACAATAGGTATAATAATAATGATAACTCTAAGGATAGTCAAAATCATAATTAGGGAAATGATGGGAATACATGAATAATATTAAGTCAAAAGTGAAGTTATTTTTAAATAATTAATTATTTTTACTAAAAAAACTTTTTCCTACAAGGGGAATTAAGTAAAAGAATTGTACATAAAAGATGTATAGAGGCGCTGGTTCATTCATTCGCTGCAGACGTTGACAATCAAAATGACCATCAAAAACAAGATTTAATAATTTAATATTTAAAAGAATATTAAATAATCATTTGCTTTCTATATTTTGTTTTGATGAAAGAATTGAAGTTTTTGCAAAATGATGTTGTTAGTTGTCTTTATTGAATCAAATTCGATCGTACGCTGGAATAGCTACAAAACATGATGATTCTTTTATCATCTGAATAAAATTGAAAAATAAAATTTATTTAAACTATTATTATTTTTTAAATCAAAAAATTAGGATTAAAATTTAATATTGAGTCAAAATAATCGTAAAATGAGTGCTTTCAACATGATAAGCGCTAGGTAAAGGTTTGATTAGATTAGCGCTGAGCTACTAATTAACTACTATTAAAAAGCTATAACTGTTTGATTATGAAAAATAACTTATTCAAAACAACCTGTAAAAATTGATAAATAAATAAAAATAGTTTCTATCAAAACATGATAATAAATAATTAAATCAAAGGAGTCCTATAATTTAATACCTTTTCAAGCCATCACTTATTAAAATGACTTTTTTCGCAAAATTACTTATATAAACACATACGATAAAACTTGATTAATGAAATTTATTAATTTTATAATATGGAAAAAACGTATAAACTTTATGTCCTAACTTGATAATTTGTCGTTTTTGCAATTCTTGAATTTTTGACAAATGGGTCAACAGGGCAGTCACCCTTCCGCGGACCAAAAATCAAACCGGGGATCGAACGAAATTTTGGGAAATGACGCGAGCAACGGAACTTCTAAGAACAAACTTTTCAAGGGTTTTGGCTCCAAGGGAAAGTCAAAGTCTGCTGGGGGGAAAGGCAAGAAAGGCCAACAATCAGGAGCGGAAGGGGATTATGCGGCTTCTAACACTCCAAAAGCTGCTCATTACAAAGAAGTGAAAAACGCAAACATACTTGAAGGTGCACTAAATGTGTCAGAAGACAACCTTTTGAGGAGACCGCAAGATGACATGTGTGACATGAGTCCCATCAATACCCAACAAGGAACATCGCCAAACTACAAAAAAACTTATTTGAACGAAACGCCAGTGAGTTTGCAAAGTCTTCAATTGAGTTCTGAGTCTCTTACCGGCTCCTTCCAAGGAATGCATGAAACTCCAAAAGGATCAAGCAAGAACAACATTTCCAGACTGCAGCCTTCGGTGTTGAACTTGAATAAGACATCACTTCCATCAGTTCTGGATGTGGATAGGGTGAAAGTTGCCTTGAAAGACTCCAAAGAGAAGGTCAGTCCAACAGGCGAGGTGTTTTTAGATGCTCGCTCCAACCACAGTCCCGTGGATGATTATCTTTCAGCACCAGAGAATGGATCATTGTTGAGTGTGTGCACGGAACGACCTCCCACAGCACTCTCATCACGCACCATTACCCCTATTGACGACTACCTCAACAACACCCCCAAGAACACCTCCTTGGAGCTCATCAATCCTCCAGCCTCTGGAGAGGCATTCTGTAGCAGGGGGGCTCACAAGGAGGTGCTTGCAAAGCCATATGTGCTCACCTCGCGACTCCTTTCCTCCTCTGGCAAGGAGGACAAGCCTCGGCGAAGTGACGTGAGATCTGCCACCTCAGGCACCAACGCAACAACCACCCACAACAACCAGTCCAAGCTACCCTCTCAACCAAAGCACTCCAACCCAGTTGCTTCCAAATTTGGCTTCTCGCTTGAGTCAGGCATGGAGGCAACGGCTCATGAGAATGAGGAGGGAGATGTGTTTGCACCAGAACTATTGTGGGAGGAGAGCGACAAGGACACCGACATGGAAGCATATGAAAGCGCCACCATCAACAAGACCAAGGGTTCCTCCACTCCTCTCACTTCCATCGCTTCATTCCAAATACATTTTTTATTGTTTTATCTATGTTATTTTTTTTCATCATTCAGTATCGAAGTTTTCATCAACTCATCTCAACATGATTCCATCCTCTTTATCACCTCCAAATTTCCTTGTTGTTCAGACAAGGACTTCATGCATCGTTTTTAAGTGTTGTTTTCATGACTTGCAATCACGTGTTTTTTATTATTTTAATTCTAAGCTTTTTCGTTTCATCTCGCATCACTTGTTTATTTTTCTCTTATTTTCCAATTTGCTCATCCAACCAAACATCCAACCACCCCATTAGCAACCGCCTCTGTTAGTAATGATAGTTGCAAAGGAAAGAAACTTAACGACAGAAAAAAAACATTACCACCAGCATCATTATTACACCACCAACAAAACACTACCAACAACACCACCAACAACAACACCAACAACACCACTAACAACCCAAACAACAACACCACCAACAACAACACCACTAACAACCCCAAAAACAACATCACCAACGACACCACCAATGACACCACCACCAACAACCCTAAAAACACCACCAATAACAGCACCAGGCAGCAGACGAAAGATGCACCCGAGCACTTCCACCGCCCCTCGACAACACCTTGGCACCCACGTGAGGAACTCCATCAACAGCCTCTCCCAAATCTCCCTTGATGACGTCATCCAACGACCCAGGGTAGTGCCCGAGAAGCTGGACTTCAAGAGGCTTGAGAAGTTCGAAGGTGGGAAAGGAGGGTGGTGGGGGGAGAGGAAGGGGGGAGGAGGAAAGTAGGGAAGGTGGGAAAGAGGAAGAAGGAAATTAAAGAAGTGACAACGAAAAAATTTGTTAATTTCCAATCAGGAGACAATAAAATACGAACGACTGTTTCTCAAAAACTACAAACAACCATCACAACTGACGCACACGACACATGACACATTACACACACACGCACACACACAAACACACACACAAACACACGCACACAAGCACACACACACACACAGGTCAAATGCTCATCTCATGGCTCTGTTCTTCCTTGCATGACTCATCGACCCCTGACACCCCCCTCAAGCTACTGCCTCCGAGGGACCTTCGACTGCTGTGCATCCAGGTGTGCACCTGCCTGGAGGCCGCAGGCGTTGTGAGGAGGATGGAGGAACAGGGAGTCTGTGTGCAAGATGCCTTCAGGGTTGGTTTGTTTTTATGTGTGTACGTGTGTGTACATGTGTGTGTGTTTTTGTGTTTGAGTATTTTTTTTGGTAATTTTACCATTTTAGTTTAAATTGTTTATTTCTGAATTATTCGAAAATTCAATATTATTTTCCGATTTTAAAGGTAATTATAAATAAAAAACCTTCATAAAAACTTTAAAACGAAAATAACACGCCCAAAACAGCCGCATCTGATGTATTATTGGTCACACACGGTTGCTACACAGACTCCGACCAATCACATACCAGGAAGATTAAGTCATTTGATGACGTCATCCATGATTGACCAATCGGGCCCCACTTCGACACTAACTCTCAACGCCCTATCCTCTAATTCGTCAACAAATATAGCCCCTCTGTCCATCCAATCAGCGCCCATCAACAACACCCCCTTCAAGTATTCAACAGCTAATCAGGACGAGGGTAGGATGAGGGAGAATGAAGGGACTCAGAATGGGATTCTTTCCGAAGAACGTGAAACTTTCGAGGTCTGCTCTTCAACCAATCACATTCATCTGCCCTTTAATCCATCCACTCATCTACTTGTCCATCCACTTAATCTTCCATAAATTCACCCATTTTTCCCCACTCATCCACTCTCCCATCCATTCACTCACTCACTCACTCTCGCATCCATTGACCCATTGACCCACTCATCCACTCACTCACTCACTCATCCACTCACCCCCCCACCCACTCACCCACCCACACACGGACAGAGGCACTACGAAGGGTTGCTGCAAAGGAGTCAGT
>OX387246.1:13721524-13741524 GCA_947562095.1 Branchellion lobata | reverse complement strand
CTCCTTTATCCATCCTTCCATTCATTCTTCCTTTATCCATCCTTCCATTCATTCTTCCTTTATCCATCCTTCCATTCATTCTCCTTTTATCCATCCTTCCATCATTCTTCCTTTATCCATCTTTCCATCATTCTTCCTTTATCCATCCTTCCATCATTCTTCCTTTATCCATCCTTCCATTCACTCCTCCTTTATCCATCCTTCCATTCACTCCTCCTTTATCCATCCTTCCATCATTCTTCCTTTATCCATCCTTCCATTCACTCCTCCTTTATCCATCCTTCCATTCATTCTTCCTTTATCCATCCTTCCATTCATTCTTCCTTTATCCATCCTTCCATTCATTCTCCTTTATCCATCCTTCCATCATTCTTCCTTTATCCATCTTTCCATCATTCTTCCTTTATCCATCCTTCCATCATTCTTCCTTTATCCATCCTTCCATTCACTCCTCCTTTATCCATCCTTCCATTCATTCTCCTTTTATCCATCTTTCCATCATTCTTCCTTTATCCATCCTTCCATCATTCTTCCTTTATCCATCCTTCCATCATTCTTCCTTTATCCATCCTTCCATTCACTCTTCCTTTATCCATCCTTCCATTCATTCTTCCTTCATCCATCCTTCCATCATTCTTCCTTTATCCATCCTTCCATCATTCTTCCTTTATCCATCCTTCCATTCACTCCTCCTTTATCCATCCTTCCATTCACTCTTCCTTTATCCATCTTTCCATCATTCTTCCTTTATCCATCCTTCCATTCACTCCTCCTTTATCCATCCTTCCATCATTCTTCCTTTATCCATCCTTCCATCATTCTTCCTTTATCCATCCTTCCATTCACTCCTCCTTTATCCATCCTTCCATCATTCTTCCTTCATCCATCCTTCCATCATTCTTCCTTTATCCATCCTTCCATTCACTCCTCCTTTATCCATCCTTCCATTCACTCCTCCTTTATCCATCCTTCCATCATTCTTCCTTTATCCATCCTTCCATCATTCTTCCTTTATCCATCCTTCCATCATTCTTCCTTTATCCATCCTTCCATTCATTCTTCCTTTATCCATCCTTCCATTCATTCTTCCTTTATCCATCCTTCCATTCACTCCTCCTTTATCCATCCTTCCATCATTCTTCCTTTATCCATCCTTCCATCATTCTTCCTTTATCCATCCTTCCATTCATTCTTCCTTTATCCATCCTTCCATTCATTCTTCCTTTATCCATCCTTCCATTCACTCCTCCTTTATCCATCCTTCCATCATTCTTCCTTTATCCATCCTTCCATTCATTCTTCCTTTATCCATCCTTCCATTCACTCCTCCTTTATCCATCCTTCCATTCACTCCTCCTTTATCCATCCTTCCATTCACTCCTCCTTTATCCATCCTTCCATTCACTTCTCCTTTATCCATCCTTCCATTCACTCCTCCTTTATCCATCCTTCCATTCACTTCTCCTTTATCCATCCTTCCATTCATTCTTCCTTTATCCATCCTTCCATTCACTCCTCCTTTATCCATCCTTCCATTCACTCCTCCTTTATCCATCCTTCCATCATTCTTCCTTTATCCATCCTTCCATCATTCTTCCTTTATCCATCCTTCCATTCACTCCTCCTTTATCCATCCTTCCATCACTCCTCCTTTATCCATCCTTCCATTCACTCCTCCTTTATCCATCCTTCCATCATTCTTCCTTTATCCATCCTTCCATCATTCTTCCTTTATCCATCCTTCCATCATTCTTCCTTTATCCATCCTTACATTCATTCTTCCTTTATCCATCCTTCCATCATTCTTCCTTTATCCATCCTTCCATCATTCTTCCTTTATCCATCCTTCCATCACTCTTCCTTTATCCATTCTTCCATTCACTCCTTCTTTATCCATCCTTCCATTCACTCCTCCTTTATCCATCCTTCCATTCACTCCTCCTTTATCCATCCTTCCATCATTCTTCCTTTATCCATCCTTCCATCATTCTTCCTTTATCCATCCTTCCATCATTCTTCCTTTATCCATCCTTCCATTCACTCCTCCTTTATCCATCCTTCCATCATTCTTCCTTTATCCATCCTTCCATCATTCTTCCTTTATCCATCCTTCCATTCACTCCTCCTTTATCCATCCTTCCATCATTCTTCCTTTATCCATCCTTCCATCATTCTTCCTTTATCCATCCTTCCATTCACTCCTCCTTTATCCATCCTTCCATCATTCTTCCTTCATCCATCCTTCCATCATTCTTCCTTTATCCATCCTTCCATTCACTCCTCCTTTATCCATCCTTCCATCATTCTTCCTTCATCCATCCTTCCATCATTCTTCCTTTATCCATCCTTCCATTCACTCCTCCTTTATCCATCCTTCCATTCACTCCTCCTTTATCCATCCTTCCATCATTCTTCCTTTATCCATCCTTCCATTCACTCCTCCTTTATCCATCCTTCCATTATTCTTCCTTTATCCATCCTTCCATTCACTCCTCCTTTATCCATCCTTCCATTCACTCCTCCTTTATCCATCCTTCCATCATTCTTCCTTTATCCATCCTTACATTCACTCCTCCTTTATCCATCCTTCCATCATTCTTCCTTTATCCATCCTTCCATCATTCTTCCTTTATCCATCCTTCCATTCATTCTTCCTTTATCCATCCTTCCATCATTCTTCCTTTATCCATCCTTCCATTCACTCCTCCTTTATCCATCCTTCCATCATTCTTCCTTTATCCATCCTTCCATTCACTCCTTCTTTATCCATCCTTCCATCATTCTTCCTTTATCCATCCTTCCATCATTCTTCCTTTATCCATCCTTCCATCATTCTTCCTTTATCCATCCTTCCATTCATTCTTCCTTTATCCATCCTTCCATCATTCTTCCTTTATCCATCCTTCCATTCACTCCTCCTTTATCCATCCTTCCATCATTCTTCCTTTATCCATCCTTCCATTCACTCTTCCTTCATCCATCCTTCCATCATTCTTCCTTTATCCATCCTTCCATCATTCTTCCTTTATCCATCCTTCCATCATTCTTCCTTTATCCATCCTTCCATCACTCTCCCTTTATCCATCCTTCCATCATTCTTCCTTTATCCATCCTTCCATCATTCTTCCTTTATCCATCCTTCCATTCACTCCTCCTTTATCCATCCTTCCATCATTCTCCCTTTATCCATCCTTCCATTCATTCTTCCTTTATCCATCCTTCCATTCATCCCTCTTCCATCCATCTCTCTTTTATTCTTTCATTCGTCTTTTCATTCTTTTACTCTCATTTATTTTTTGTTTTTTGCATTCTTCCAATTCTTAATTGTTTTTTTTTCTTTTCAAAATCTTTCCATCCTTCCTTTCTTCATCATTCATTTGCTTTCTTTATCTTTCATTTCTATTTTCTATCCACACATACATCCGTGCATACATCCGTGCATACATCCGTGCATACATCCATGCATACATCCATGCATACATCCGTGCATACATCCGTGCATACATCCATGCATACATCCGTGCATACATCCGTGCATACATCCGTGCATACATCCGTGCATACATCCATGCATACATCCATGCATACATCCGTGCATACATTTATGCATACATCCAGCATCCACCACCACAGGACAACTCTTCAAGCCTCTTGGACTATCTGGTGAAGAAGTACATCCGGTCAACAATGGACAAACAACAACAACAACACAAACCAACCTCCAACAGCTCCACAGACAACCATAAACCATCGACACAACAACAGCAGCCACAATCTCAACAGCAACAACAACAACATTCTCAACAGCAACAACAAATGGCACTTCCCACCCCAGAGCCCAGTGATGTCATACAGGCAGCCAATGTCAACTTCGATGACGTGGAGGCGGAGCTGGCGAAAGTTAACTCCTCCTTGACGGGTTGTTGTTTCGTATTTGTGATCTTTTTGTTGTAATGTGTCTTCCTTTTGTTGACCACTAGACCTTGTCACCATCACACTCAACCACCTTCCACAACAACAACCACCACAACTACCACCGCAACAACAACCACCACAACAACTACCACCGCAACAACCACAATGGCATCTCCACAAAGCATCACCATACCACCATGACAACCACACAGCCTGTGAGCAGAAGGTACAGAGGGTGGTAGAGGCGTCCACCCCAGACAACATAGAGCCCTTCAGAGGCCGCATGACGTCATTCGCTTCGCAAGGTGAACCAATTAAGTGGTCGCTCACGATTGCCCTAGTTATTTTTTTTTTATGGATTACTGACCTAATTCTTCAATCCTCCTCTTTCTGCTCCTCCATCCTTCGCTCCTTTTCCTTCTCTCCTCACTCCTCCTTCCATCATTCCACCAACAACACCAATCTCCAACCTCACCACAGCCAAGGTGAGGTTGGAGGAGCAGAATACGAACCTCATTGAAGTCAAAAAAAAGTTGGCCATTTATTCATTCATTCGTTCATTCATTCCTTCATTCATCTCTTCATTCATTCCTTCATTCATTCATTCATTCATTCATTCATTCATTCATTCATTCATTCATTCATTCATTCATTCCATCAAGCCACATTTCCAATTTTTTACTCAACTCATTTCTAGAATAATCTCTTCTTTTGTGCTCATCACTTCACTAAACACTAATTTACAACATAATTCTTTCCTATGACGTCACTATCACTTCCATCTCACAATAACCATCAAAACAACCATTCATTCATCACAAAAAACTAAATATTATTAATGACTGAATGTACACTTTGTTATAGCGCACAGTTTGCAAACAAGGTTGCTTCAGAGGCGCTTAATTTTGATTTTCCGAAATAAAAATCCACCCTCCCACGCCTGCAGGTTCGACGCATGCGCCGAGTTTTTCGCAGTGCAGCCGAAGGCAGGCGAGAGCAGCGTGAGTCCTAAGGAGTTTTTTGGCACATGGTTGGCATTCTGCCAGGACTTCAAGAACGTGTGGAAGAAAGAGCTGCAGCGACTGGGGAGGCAGCAGCGAGAGGAAGGGCAGCGGATGTTGAAGAGGAGGCAGGAGGACAAGAAGCACTCCCTCAACACCACCCCCGTCAACAAGACAGGCCTCAAGGCCAAACTCGCCAGCAGGGGAATGATTTGACAGCTGTGGCTACAAACTTGTGGCTACAAAGTTGTAGCTACAAAGTTGTGGCTACGAAGTTGTAGCTACAAAGTTGTGGCTACGAAGTTGTAGCTACAAAGTTGTGGCTACGAAGTTGTAGCTACAAAGTTGTGGCTACGAAGTTGTGGCTACGAAGTTGTGGCTACAAAGTTGTAGCTACAAAGTTGTGGCTACAAAGTTGTGGCTACGAAGTTGTGGCTACAAAGTTGTAGCTACAAAGTTGTAGCTACAAAGTTGTGGCTACGAAGTTGTGGCTACAAAGTTGTAGCTACAAAGTTGTGGCTACGAAGTTGTGGCTACAAAGTTGTGGCTACGAAGTTGTGGCTACGAAGTTGTAGCTACAAAGTTGTGGCTACAAACTTGTGGCTACAAAGTTGTGGCTACGAAGTTGTAGCTACAAAGTTGTGGCTTGAAAGTCTTGACTTGGAAGTCGTGTAAATATTTTTTAAAACTCTGGGAATTCACGAAAATTCGACTTCAATGCGACTCTCTTCCACCAAGCGACGGAGGCCGTTTGGAACTCCATGGGAGAGCGCATGGAAGCATTCCAAAGAGTTCAGGGCGTGTGTTCTAGGAGTTCCCGTGTGGGCGTTCCTCTCTTGATTCGCTTTCTTCTATTTCATCTCTTTGTTTCATTTCTTTTGTCTATTCAGTCATTTTTTGTTGTTTCTCCAGTCATTCCCTTTTGTTCATCCACTCCTCCTTGTGTCTCTTCCTAAACTTCCTGCCTTCATTTCTTTTGTTCGTTCAGTTCTCTTTGTCTTATCTCATCCTTCTTTCTTACCATCACCTACCTCTCTATTCAATTCTTCGGCCCACCAAAGTTTCCATGACAACCATGACCATCACCCGTCGAATCAGCCATCAGCTCGAACTATGCTCATTGTCATCTCTTCTTATTCCTCAATACTCGTTATTATTGACATTATTATTATTTATTTACATTTATTTATCCGAATTAAATTTATTTTTTAGAATTTATAAATTATGCTTCAACCAACCACTTCTCTTGGTCTTCCCTTGCAGTATTCCCCGTTGTCATCATTCCTTTCACCACACTGATGAATGTATTACCTTCTCTAGCGCTTCACTTTTCAACCATTTCTACCATGCCAACGGGTTTTCGTGTTCTTATTCAAGACAGTCATTGTTGTTATTATTGTTATATATTTTTGTTTTCAAATATTTATTTTTATTTATTTTTGTTATTCAATGTGTTCTTGTCATCTTTACTTAAGTACCAACCGTATTAAGTTGCAAGCTTTCTTGCTAGCATGAACTCCACCTCCCACCCATACATCCCTACATCATGAAACCAATAATCTATATAAGAATCATATAAATTTATATTTTTTATCATTTTTTTGTTGCCTCATCATAGCCGCTGCATTCTTTGTTCGTAGTCCGCTGCATTCTTTGTTCGTAGTCCGCTGTATTCTTTGTTCGTAGTCCGCTGCATTCTTTGTTCGTAGTCCGCTGCATTCTTTGTTCGTAGTCCGCTGCATTCTTTGTAGTCCGCTGCATTCTTTGTTCGTAGTCCGCTGCATTCTTTGTTCGTAGTCCGCTGCATTCTTTGTTTGTAGTCCGCTGCGTTCTTTGTTTGTAGTCCGTTGTATTCTTTGTTCGTAGTCCGCTGCATTCTTTGTTCGTAGTCCGCTGCATTCTTTGTTCGTAGTCCGCTGCATTCTTTGTAGTCCGCTGCATTCTTTGTTCGTAGTCCGCTGCATTCTTTGTTCGTAGTCCGCTGCATTCTTTGTTTGTAGTCCGCTGCGTTCTTTGTTTGTAGTCCGTTGTATTCTTTGTTCGTAGTCCGCTGCATTCTTTGTTCGTAGTCCGCTGCATTCTTTGTTCGTAGTCCGCTGCATTCTTTGTTCGTAGTCCGCTGCATTCTTTGTTCGTAGTCCGCTGTATTCTTTGTTCGTAGTCCGCTGTATTCTTTGTAGTCCGCTGCATTCTTTGTTCGTAGTCCGCTGCATTCTTTGTTCGTAGTCCGCTGCATTCTTTGTTTGTAGTCCGCTGCGTTCTTTGTTCGTAGTCCGCTGCATTCTTTGTTTGTAGTCCGCTGCATTCTTTGTTTGTAGTCCGCTGCATTCTTTGTTCGTAGTCCGCTGCATTCTTTGTTCGTAGTCCGCTGCATTCTTTGTTCGTAGTCCGCTGCATTCTTTGTTCGTAGTCCGCTGCATTCTTTGTTTGTAGTCCGCTGCATTCTTTGTTTGTAGTCCGCTGCATTCTTTGTTTGTAGTCCGCTGCGTTCTTTGTTTGTAGTCCGTTGTATTCTTTGTTCGTAGTCCGCTGCATTCTTTGTTTGTAGTCCGCTGTATTCTTTGTTCGTAGTCCGCTGCATTCTTTGTTCGTAGTCCGCTGCATTCTTTGTTCGTAGTCCGCTGCATTCTTTGTTCGTAGTCCGCTGTATCCTTTGTTCGTAGTCCGCTGTATTCTTTGTTCGTAGTCCGCTGTATTCTTTGTTCGTAGTCCGCTGTATTCTTTGTTCGTAGTCCGCTGTATTCTTTGTTCGTAGTCCGCTGTATTCTTTGTTCGTAGTCGGCTGTATCCTTTGTTCGTAGTCCGCTGTATTCTTTGTTCGTAGTCCGCTGTATTCTTTGTTCGTAGTCCGCTGTATTCTTTGTTCGTAGTCCGCTGCATTCTTAGTTCGTAGTCCGCTGCATTCTTTGTTCGTAGTCCGCTGCATTCTTTGTTCGTAGTCCGCTGTATTCTTTGTTCGTAGTCCGCTGTATTCTTTGTTCGTAGTCCGCTGTATTCTTTGTTCGTAGTCGGCTGTATCCTTTGTTCGTAGTCCGCTGTATTCTTTGTTGGTTGTTTCATCACACAGTTCTATTTGTTATACACAATTTCCTATCTTTTGAGACCTTTGAAAAGCTAATCAAAGTCACATTTTATCTTTCATATTTCGACATTTCCTATAATGATTCAACGCCACACTTTGTTTTATATTTTCACTATAAAAAAATAATAAATGAAAAAAATAAAATTAAAATAAAATAAAAATAAAATAAAATAAAAATAAAATAAAAATTAAAATAAAATAAAATGAAAATAAAATAAAATAAAATAAAAATAAAATAAAAATAAAATAAAAATAAAATAAAAATAAAATAAAAATAAAATAAAAATAAAATAAAAGGAAAATAAAAATAAAATAAAAATAAAATAAAATGAAAATAAAAATAAAATAAAAATAAAATAAAAATAAAATAAAAATAAAATAAAAATAAAATAAAATAAAAATAAAATAAAAATAAAATAAAATGAAAATAAAATAAAATAAAAATAAAATAAAAATAAAATAAAATGAAAATAAAAATAAAATAAAAATAAATTAAAAATAAAATAAAATAAAAATGTTGAAAAAATAAAATAAAAATAAAATAATAAAATAAATTAAAAATAAAATAAAAATAAAATAAAATAAAAATAATAAAAAATAAAGACTATTAATATCGTATTTGTTCTTCACCTCATTCCTGCTTCCTAGTTGTACTGCCCTTGTGAGTTGATAGTACTGCAGCCGTAGTCTTGTACTTCTTTTCCACTTTTTCCAGCAATGAACTTTGAGAAATTTTTGAAATTGATGAGTCATTTTGGCAACGTTCTTTTTGATATTTGCTATTTTCTTTCTAGTCATCAAATCTTTTTTTGAAATATAACTTCTTCTTCCGCCATACTGACCCTTGTGTCATTAATTTTTTGGATTTGATTAAAATGTTGAGTTATTGAAAGGTTTTCCATATTTTCATGAAAATAAAGTATTTTCAAAATCTTTCATTTGCAAAACTGAGTTGAAGGATTTGTTTAAAAAACCAATGTGAAAAAATGCAAAAATTCAACTTGATGAAAGTTAATCAATCGAAATTTTTATCAAATAATTTTCAAAGGTGAAGTTATTTGATGCGAGAATCAACAGCCTTTCGTTTAAATAAAATAATGATTTAGTATCTTTTTACCGGGCATATGTTTTCTTTTAAATCCGCTAAGTTTTTTTATATTGTTACGCTCAAAAGCCGTTTTGTCCAGTTGAAAAAAACATTTATAAATGTAATTGAATTATTTACGTTGATTCAAATATTTTCAAAAAATTGATTTCAATCTAACCCGTCAACTTTTAGATAACGAAGTAAATCTTTCTTAAAATTTGGAGATTTAAACTGAGCTTGCAGTAAACCTAACAACAAAACCGATCTAAAAAAACCAATTAATTTTAATTAATCAGTTATAATTGTGAGTTTATTTTCGAATTTATTATCGTGGTTATACTGTGAATCGAGATGGGCATCAGTGGCCTGATTCCGTACCTCAAGAAGGCCACCAGAGCGGGCCACGTCAGGGAGTTCAAAGGTGGAGTGGTGGCCGTGGACAGCTATTGCTGGCTGCACAAGGGAGCCTTTTCTTGCGCCGAAAAACTGGCTCTTGGAGAAAAAACCGATGGGTTGTTATGTGGCGTAGTTTCACATTTGATAAATTTACCACTTTTGTAGTATGCGCCTCAACATTTAAACAACAAAAATTATTTTTTTGTTTTATATTAATTTTTTTCATTTAAAAATTCAATTATTTAAAATTACTCAAAAATGTCGACGACAAATATCATGATAACGCAGTGTCCTGACACCACATTTACCTCCCTGCAGGTATGTGACTTTCTGCATGAAGGTGGTGAACCTGCTGTTGCACTGGCACATCAAGCCGGTGATGGTCTTCGACGGCTGTCATTTGCCATCCAAACTTCTCACCGAGAACACCAGGAGGGAGTGGGTTTCTTGTTATCTATTCTTTACAACACTAAAGTACAAAACAACAAAGAAGAATACGATAAAATAAAACACATTACAGTTCAATACAGTACAGTAAAATACAACAGCATAATACAATACAATAAAGTTAAATAAAACTACAACTGTCATCATAGTGACATTAAGCCTAAGGAGTTTCATGGCCACTCAAATATAATTGACATCTTTGTCTATTGCTGGTTTTACACTGTTCAAGAGATATCATAGCCTTCATCTCTTCAATTTATAAAACTCAAAATTTGAACTGAGAAAATCCAAGTTCAAAATGGAAACTAACTCATACCAGTGTCCTTTTTGAATAGTTCAATACCTGCCACAACTTCATTGAACCACCTCGGAACCTCAAGCTGACCCAGTGTAACACTTGCACCACAGACGAAGACTCCTCAACAAGAAGAAGGCGGCCCACCTGTTGAGGGAGGGCAGAAGGTCAAGAGGGAGGATTGACCCAATTATAGCTCATTTGTTGTCACTTTGCTAAGCTTGGTTATCAACAAAAGACTGATTATTTAAATCAACTGAATTGTTATATTCTTTATCACCATTATCACCATTAAAGGTCCGAGGCTAGAGACTGTCTGGTTCAATCCATTGACATCACTCCTCATATGGCTCTGGAACTCATGAATGTAGGTGGTGGTGGTGGTGGTGGTGGTGGTGGTGGTGGTGATGATGATGATGATGATGATGATGATGATGATGATGACAAACAATAACCCATACCATATTCACCATGCCACCACACCATAAGTGTCATTTATTTTCTTATCTCAATGACTCATACAATGCCTCGACCACCCCACCCACTCCAACCCCCACAGGCGTGCAGGAGGAAGGGTGTGGAGTGTATAGTGGCCCCTTATGAAGCAGACGCGCAGCTGGCCTATTTGAGTCACCAAGGCATGGTTGACGCCGTCATCACCGAAGACTCCGACCTGGTTCTCTTCGGCTGCGACAAGGTGCTTGCTGCAGTTTGTTGTTAGGAATGTTGCTTGGCTGTTTTGGAATGGGTGTATTGTTTGTCTTTGTTTTTTTGATTACGTCACGAAACACACACACACACACACACAGATCCTTTTCAAGATGGACCTGACAGGCAATGGCCTCTTGTACGACAAGTGCCTGCTGCCCTCCTGCATCGACATCCCTCCTCCCCACTACTCCTTCCTCAAGTTCCGGAGGTGTGGAGTGGTGTGGTGTGGTGTGGTCTGGTGTGGTGTGGTGTGGTGTGGTGTGGTGTGGTGTGGTGTGGAGTGGTGTGGTGTGGTGTGGAGTGGTGATAACTTTTCTTTTTTTTTGTTATCAGTAGTATTTTTATATTACCATTATCAATAATAATAATAATATTTTTATATGATTATCGTTTTATTATAACATCCAGTTATAATATTATTTTTCCAACACCTCCAGACTGTGCATTTTGAGTGGTTGTGACTACCTGGCCTCACTGCCTGGCATCGGCCTCGCCAAAGCCACCAAGGTCTTCAGACTGTGCAGGCAGAACGACCTCACCCAGGTGGGGAAGGGGTTTTGGGAGTTTTATGGGGGAGAGAGAGCTTTTTGGGTGTTTTATGGGGGAGAGAGAGCTTTTTGGGTGTTTTATGGGGGAGGATTTTGTATCACTGCGAAAATATTTTTATAGGGGAAATTTTTATAGTTTAAAGTTGAAACAAAAGTGGAAGGTTTAATGGAGGTGCACTCAACACGCAGTTGTTGAAGAAGCTGCCCGCCATTCTCAAGTCCTCCCGTCTGCTGGTGACCGACGAGTACATCGAAAACTTTATCAGGTCTTCCACTCACCCATCCATTTGTTCTTTCATTCATTCCTTCATTCAATATCTTTCACACACACACACACACACACACACACACACACACACACACACACACACACACACACACACACACACACACACATACACACATACATACACACCAACAGAGCAGAGAATACTTTTTTGTATCAGTTGGTGTACGATCCGAGAAGCAGGAAACTCACCCCCCTCACGCCCGTCCCCCCCCACCTCGCCTCCGTCGACATGTCTTACGCTGGAAAGTCCGTTCCATTATTTCCCACTCACTCATGGAATATCACACGACCCTTCCACCATAATCACCACACCACAACCACCCTTCCACCATAATCACCACACCACAACCATCCTTCCACCATAATCACCACACCACAACCACCCTTCCACCATAATCACCACACCACAACCACCCTTCCACCATAATCACCACACCACAATCATTCTTCCACCATAATCACCACACCACAATCACCCTTCCACCATAATCACCACACCACAATCATTCTTCCACCATAATCACCACACCACAACCACCCTTCCACCATAATCACCACACCACAACCACCCTTCCACCATAATCACCACACCACAATCATTCTTCCACCATAATCACCACACCACAACCACCCTTCCACCATAATCACCACACCACAACCACCCTTCCACCATAATCACCACACCACAACCACCCTTCCACCATAATCACCACACCACAATCATTCTTCCACCATAATCACCACACCACAACCACCCTTCCACCATAATCACCACACCACAACCACCCTTCCACCATAATCACCACACCACAATCATTCTTCCACCATAATCACCACACCACAACCACCCTTCCACCATAATCACCACACCACAACCACCCTTCCACCATAATCACCACACCACAATCATTCTTCCACCATAATCACCACACCACAACCACCCTTCCACCATAATCACCACACCACAACCATCCTTTCACCATAATCACCACACCACAACCACCCTTCCACCATAATCACCACACCACAACCACCCTTCCACCATAATCACCACACCACAACCACCCTTCCACCATAATCACCACACCACAATCACCCTTCCACCATAATCACCACACCACAATCACCCTTCCACCATAATCACCACACCACAATCACCCTTCCACCATAATCACCACACCACAACCACCCTTCCACCATAATCACCACACCACAACCACCCTCCACCATAATCACCACACCACAACCACCCTTACACCATAATCACAACAACATTATAATCTCTTCCCATACACCACCATAAAACCCACCAACTTATTACCATTCGCCACTACAAGCACTATAACCACCAACCACACAGACCACTATAACCACTCACCACACCACCACCCCCACAGACCACTGCCCGATGATGTGGCTTTTCAGATTTGTGTCGGCAACGTCAACATCCACACCCACGAAGTCATCGCCCACTTCGACCCCTCCCAGGTACCCTCTCATCAGCCCGCTCATCAAGTGCCCATTTATTCACAACCAACCCACTTGGCACAAAACCTATCACTTACTCACAACACCAACTTTCTCATCAATCACATTCAGATCATCTTTCATGCTTTCTAATACAAATTTCCTTGTTTTTTTTTTCGAAATTAACTTTTCGACCCAATAATTCGGATTTTCAACCACGCAACCACCACCAAGGGAGACAAGAACACAAGCATATGGAGCAGGCACTACAAGAAGTCATCCAGTCATACAGGCAACAACACCCAACAGGACACCAAGGTTGCATCAGCTACTTCCCACCAATAGAAAATCTCTTCCCCCACAATAAATCACTCACTTCTCATCCACTGCATCTTTGTGACCCTTCATCCATCCATCTTCATAAATCCTCCATCCATCTTCATAAATCATTCATCCATCTTCATAAATCATCCATCCATCCTCATAAATCCTCCATCCATCTTCATAAATCCTCCATCCATCCTCATAAATCATTCATCCATCTTCATAAATCCTCCATCCATCCTCATAAATCATCCATCCATCTTCATAAATCCTCCATCCATCCTCATAAATCATTCATCCATCTTCATAAATCCTCCGTCCATCCTCATAACTCCTCCATCACACCCACCTTCACACCACCACCACCACAGCCACCCACTCCGAGTGCCACAACAGCCGGCATGGAAGTGACTGTTGAGTATCATCATCACCACCGCCATCCTCATCCTCCTCATCTTCCTCATCACCACCGACTCCACCCAATCAGGACGGACCTCGACTCCAACAGTTAGCAACCACTCCAGCATCAATTCACCACCCCTGCCTCGCTTTCCATCGTACCATCACTAGATTTATTGTTCTCTGCTTTTCAAATCTATGTTCCATTTGTTCTTGCTTGTTATTGTTATTATTCTTGTTATTATATTTCTTGTTATTGTTATTATTCTCATTATTATATTTCTTGTTATTGTTATTGTTCTTATTATTATATTTCTTGTTATTGTTATTATTTTTTTTATTATATTTCTTGTTACTGTTATTATTCTTATTATTATATTTCTTGTTATTGTTATTATTCTTATTATTATATTTCTTGTTATTGTTATTTTTATTGTTTGTTGCTCTTCTTCTCTTCAACATTATTTTTTCATTTTATTCAGTCTTGTTTATTATTTATTTCGCTGAATTAACATTCAACTCCACCATAATACCTCATCACCTTCATCATCATCATCATCATCATCATCATCATCCTCATCATCATCATCATCATCATCATCCTCCTCACAAACACCGCCACACAGTCTCCAACAACAAACTCGTGAAACTGTATGCCTTCGATAAGCAGAAGATCAAAGGCGACCATGAAAATAACAACAATAATAATAATAATATTAATAATAATAATAATAATAATAATAATAATAATGAATTAGAAATTGATGATAATAAAAATAAACATAATGACAACAGTAATCATCACGAAACGCCCAAAAAGAAGGAAAGCTTGAGGGAACACCAGGTGCTGTCGCCCAGTCGGCGCAACGTCTTCGCTAGTAGTAGAAGTAATAATAAAAATAATAATAATAATAATAATAATAAAAGTGAAGTGACAAAGAAGTTTTCAGTGCTTGAAGGATCGCCACAGATCGTCAGAAGCCGGTAGAGTCCATTTTTAATAATAATAATAATAATTATAATAATTATTGTTGTTGTTAATATAGTAGTATTGCTTCTTTATTATTATTTTTTATATTTATAATCTTTTCAGCTTCTTTGTGACGTCACCGGTAGCAGCCAGCAAGTCTCTCTTCTTTGAGAGCCTCAACAGGAGCCATCAACCCAAAGGTTGTTGCTTCAGTATTCATCTTCTTCTTGTTGTCTTTCATAGTTTTTGTATTTTTTTTGTTGCGTATAAAAGTAGAAATGAAGTTCAATTTGAAAAATTATTATTGTTACTGGTTTTATTATTATTATTATTTTTTATATTAATATTATTATTTTTTTTTAATCTTTGTCATTATTATTACTGGTTTTATTATTATTATTATTTGTATTATTAGTATTATTTTTTTTAAAAATCATTATCATCATTATTGTTATTTAATTTTTTTGTAGCCATTCAGGAGCTGCATTTCAAAACAGATGATGATGATGATGATGTTGTTGGTGCCAATGATGGTGGTGGTGCTGATAATGATGGTAGAAATAATGACAATAATAATAATAATAATAATAATAATAATAATAATAATAATAATAGTAATGGAGTTGAGAAGGCTGTAGATGCGGGAGAAAACAAAGGTAGATCTAAACACCGCATCTTCATGGATTTCGATGAGTTCCAAAAAGACAACGGTAGTGACGATGGTGATGATGGTGGTGGTGGTGATGATGGAGGAGGTGGTAATAATGGTGATGATGGTGGTGGTAATGATGATGGAGAAGGTGGTAATAATGGTGATGATGGAGGAGGTGGTAATAATGGTGATGATGGTGGTGGTAATGATGATGGAGAAGGTGGTAATAATGGTGATGATGGAGGAGGTGGTAATAATGGTGATGATGGTGGTGGTAATGATGATGGAGAAGGTGGTAATAATGGTGATGATGGAGGAGGTGGTAATAATGGTGATGATGGTGGTGATAATGGTGATGATGGTGGTGATAATGGTGATGATGGTGGTGATAATGGTGATGATGGTGGTGATAATGGTGATGATGGTGGTGATAATGGTGATGATGGTGGTGATAATGGTGATGGTAGAGGTAAGGATGAGGGTGAAGGTAAGGATGATAATGGTGGAAGGAGTGGTGATGGTGATAATGGTGGAGGTGGTGATGGTGGTGGAGGAGAGGAAATTCCGGTTTCTTCTCTTTCGAGGCTTTCGAAGTTCTCTAACGCCAAACGTCCCTCTTTGTACTTCAAAAACCACAACAAAACAACAACAAATAACGCTGAAACCCATCATCATCGTCCTCATCCTCATCACCATCATTCTCATCATCATCCTCATCTTCATCATCACCACCACAATGCTCACTCCTCTGGTGACAAGAGAGGAAGAGTCACAAAAGATGTTTCTGTCTTCAAAAATAACAAAGTCGCCAAGCCTCCTGTCACCGACGTCTCTGACTCTGATAATAATAATAATAATAATAATAATAATAATAATAATAATAATAATAATAATAATAATAATAATAATAATAGTATGAGCTGCGATAATGAAATGGGTGGGTTAAATATAGATTGTCCTAAGTACATCCGTGACGATGTACACCCACCAATGAGGAAGAAGAGGAAGACGTTGCCAGCCTATGGGAGGAATGATGACGATGATGATAGCGGTGATGCTGCTGATGAAAGTAGCAATGATAAGGCGGAAGGAAGTGATGGAAAGAGGTGTGTTGATGAACCGGTTGTGAGAAGAAGTGTTGACGATGATGAGTACGATTCTGAAGAGCCATTTCTGTACCAAAGACACAAAATAAAAAGGTCTCTCTTCGCTTTCAATGATAACTTACCTCTCGATCCTGCTTCTAGTGAAGAAGAAGAAGAAGAAGAAGATGACGATGATGAAGAACCGATGAAGCTCCAAATCAAAAGTGAGTGAACTTGGTCACGATTTAAATCTGTTATTCTTATAGTTACCTTTGCAATTTTATACATTCAATCTTAAAAGATCAAATATTCAACTTCGTTATCTTTAAAAATTATTAAACATTATCTTTGAGCACCCTTGCTCAAGCGTTCTGTTTCATTTGAAAGTTTTGATTATTCACTTTTAACCATCATCATCATATGCAGCTTCGTCCTTGTGCAGCAAGGTAAGGAGGCTGAGTGGCGGTGCTGATAGTAATTTTGAAAGAACTGCATCACTTGAAGAAGATGAAAATGATGAAGATGACGTAATTAAAGTTGAAGATGACGATAAAAATCTTTCCAGAAAGATTAATAATATTAATATTTGTAATAATAAAAATAAAAATAATTTCTATAAAATTCATAATAATAATAATAATAGAGTTAACAGCAGCAAGTCGCATATGAAAGTGGGTTGCAAGCCGGCTGGACTGTCAAAGAAGGCCAAAGGAAGTGTCAATAAAAAAAATAAAATAGTCAAGAATAAAACGAATAAAGGCGCTAAGGACGAGAGGCCACCCAACCAGAGCACCTTGAAAAGCTTTTTCAGACGAAATTTGCAAGTCGTGTGAGTCTCACTCTTCAATTTAATCTAATCCTTGAGTCAATCCAGTCAGAAGTCTATCTTATCTTCGATATAATATTTTCTAATCATGTCTGGTTTTTAGTCCGATCTTATCTATCATTTTGTTTTATCTAATCTTATCTATTCTTTTGATATAATCTAGTTATATCTTATCAAGTCTTTTCAATCTTATCCACCCCATCTTACCTTCAATCTTATCTGATCTGATTGCCTTAATCACAATCTTGCTCACTACAATCTAATCTTCTCTGCTTCTATCCAATCTATCCCAAGCATCCAATCATTTTCAATTCCACCCCCCCAGCTGAGCGCCCTTCCAGCTCGCCATGACCACCACCTCCCGTGCACTCCTGTTCACACTACTCTCGATTCTGTCCTCATCGCCACTTATCGCTTGTTATTTCTACTAACCACTTCATCGTTTCGATTGCTTATATTTATTCTTTTTCATCCACGCCGTCATCATCATTGTTTGAGCGTGCAATCTTTCTTTTTACCTTGTACATAAAATGTCCACTTGTGGTGTTTTAATAAATAGTCTAAGCACAACGAGGAAGGCCCATGGTTGTTTAGCTAGGAAGGTTTCACTGGATGTAACTCATGACACCATAAGACCCCACTATGGAGCGCCTAGGTATTCAACGGATGCGCCAGGCTTATGGGAGCCTGTGTTTTTCCATGACAACCAACGTTGAGCGCTACAAGCGCTCAACGCTCGGTAGCTTTAAAGGCGACTGACGAGGCAGTGAGGATGTTTTGGTTGATAATTGAATGACGCTGCTTGAAATGACACGCTTCAAGCTTCGTTCGAGGGGAAATAAAGTCAAAATAAGTTTCACTGAGTCACAGAATTCACAAGGTGAATGGATGTGAGTGGGTGATGCAATAAAACGTCTCACGGAGAATTACGTGTGGAGTGTTATTGGAAGGTACATTCAACACTTATGGAAGGAGGGTGGCATGCACAGAAACTTGTAATAATATGAATAATAGGAAAAATAATGAAGAAAATGGAACAAAAAAGATTACTTAAATAAAAAATAGTTGATTAGATTAAAGAGGTGGTTTTAGTAGCAGGTGTGGTGAGCCATGATGGGTGATTGTTTTGGTAGCTTACGAGAAGGGTACTGCTTTGATTTACTTAATTAAGCCCCTCAAAAATCGTAAATGCGCTAGCTAAAAGATTATAAGGGAGTAACATAAGTGATTATAAGAGATGATTTGTCAAGAAGATTCAGAAGTTAGGATTGGGTGGACTCAGAACTCGGGGTGTGTGTGGGTATTGTCCCAGACCTGGTGTTCAACCCCCTGCTTGGCATGCAACATTCTCACGTGCACTGCACTTGACTTTTCCATCTTTGGGGGGACTGGACACTTTTTGAAGACCACCTCATCACCCGTCTTTAATTCAACATCTGTCTCAATGCTGTCATGGTAGATTGGGTGTATTATTTTTAAAAATTGGTTGTGGGTAAGTTTGAAAGTTATATTCCAAAAAGTTTATGTTCAATTGTGAAGTGTTAAAAATGAAAAAAATGAAGAGGAAAGTGGAAAATTTACTCAGAAATGTGGACAAAGATGGCTTCATCTTCATTTTCTGGCTTGATGAAGCCGTGTCCTTTTTCTCTGTGGAATGTGGTCACAACTCCCTTGAACACTGGTCCCGCGTGAGCTCTTTGTGACCTTCATATAAAACAAGTTTTTTAAAAGCAGTATAACATAAAGATAAAGTGGAGTTTAAAAACATAACTTAAATGTTAGGAAATAATATTTACTGTGAGTAAGTTCTGTTTCGTTTGGTGGGAAGAGGACTAGGCAAGTGAAAGGAATGGTCATGGTGACCATCCCCGCTATTGGGTGTTAGTGGGTGATCAGCTTGGTTCGGATCACTCATGCTATCTGTAACGTTGGCGTCCGAATTGCTCATTTATCGATTTAAACTGAACTTATAATTATATTATTATCAATAGTAAAATTTCTAAAAATACTAGACTGACCAACTTTGATTATGCGAATGACTTGAGACAAGAAGACAAAATCACAGAAAATTCAAAAGAAGCGATATTGAAGATCGAAGCCAAGAAGTAAAATAATAATAAGACTACAAACTAAAATCTAATAAAAACCTCAAAAAGAAATTGTGAAAATATTTTTGAAAACTTATATTCAATGTGAAAAAAATGCTTTAATAAATAACTTTTTCAGTAAAAGAGCCGAGAATGAGGAACTTGAATCTAACAATCTCACCACGGTCTACTTTTCCTTATAATTAACAGCATTATATTAAGCTGCCAAAAATTTGGTTCACATTATGATAGATAATAATAATGATGATGAATATTCAATGAAAATCATGAGATCATAAAGGTTTGCACTCAGAACCTACAGACATTACTACTTTAATTGAGTAACTGAATTTAAAATTAAAACCTTGGCTCGCCCGATTACACTTTACAGCGGAATAGGCCAATCATTATGCCGCAGG
>OX387246.1:13711524-13716524 GCA_947562095.1 Branchellion lobata | reverse complement strand
TCAAGTTGGAAGCCTTCAACAGAAGCTTGGCTCCAATGGAAGTTGGCTTCGATGATGTGGCGCTGTATTCCTCCATCTGTCCTGCCATCATACCCACTAGAAGTATCATATATTTTTCTGTTTCATAAATTTAACCAAGCCATTTATTTGTTTTAATTAGCAAAACTGGTCGTTTCCGATTTTATCTCAATATTTTTATTTTTTTTTCTGAATGGCGTTCTCATAATTTTTTCTAATAGTCTGTATTAGACCAAGTCCAGACAAACGCTGTAAATAGTACAAAACACGGCAAAAAATCGAACCAAAGAAAGAAAAATCAAAATTAACGAGAACTGAATGTTATCAGTCATGAAAGTCAGAATTGGACATTTTAACGAACGGCAATAAAAAATATTAAGAAAAAAGGCCCAAATTAAAAATGATAAACAATGAGTATTATGAGCTTATTGAGTATTGAAAAGACGAGGAAGGAATGTTTTGTCTTGGAAAGAGGAGTAAATTGTTTCGGTGTCATGTGCGTTTGTCTCCACATATCACGGAATGTAGACTTGACAGGTGGAAGGACCTGATAGAGTACAGGGTGTGGGTTACTGGTAACTTTTGAGAACATGCGTTCAGCATGAGATGTAAATAATGATTTATTTTGGAATATTTCAAAAGAATGTAGTTTAGTCATCTGAGTTTGTTAAGTAAAGATTGAAGTTGGTTTGTATGTTCATGATTGGCGAATCCACACCATGAAGATGCTTCATATTTCATGTGAGATATGAAAAGATATTAATAATAATAAATAAAAAAAATTCTGCATTGTTCATTAATTTTTGATCGACATAACATGAAACCAGTATCAATAGTTTAGGACTGGTAGATTGAAAAGTCTTTTTATAAGCTTAAATTGTAAAAATTATTCAAAAGGACACACAGGGACGACCACTCGATTTTTTCCGTTATTCACAACCACTGTCTTCAATGTCTGGACGACTAGAAAAACTCTTCGCCACCCACTGGGCTGTCACAACACCCAGTTCACATGTCTCAGCAACCTTCAGTGCCTTCCATTGCACCAGCGCTGCGACGGACGACCTCAATGCAACGACTGGAGTGACGAGAAGGACTGCTTCAGTGAGTCTTTCGTCCTTTTTTGCCACCACTCGTACCATCCCCTTCTGCCGTTGCAAGAAGTATATTGTACACTGTCACTCTCGTGTAGTCACTGCCACGCATAATCCATTCCAGGGATGTTCCAATCACATTAATCAAACTTTTTGCTTTCGTTTCTGTTTTCAAAATGTTCGATTCCTCAACTACTCGCACCAAGCTACTTTATATGTTTGGATATTCATTTTTTTGGTTCCGTTGCTGTTAGGCAATCTTTCCAGGTGTTTTTGGACACTCCAATAACCTCGCAACATTCACCCCCTCCACACTTTCATTAAGCTGCCATCATCCACTTTGCAGGTCAAACAACAGGTCTACCCATTTCGCCTTCCATCAGAACGCTCCTTTACACTGTTATACCTTTCATCATCGTTGCTGTCATCGTCATCATCAGCGTTGGCTTGTTTTTTAAATGCCGGAAAGCCAACAGAAGGCGCGTTTTTATTTAATTTTAACTTGTCAGTTATACTTTGAAAAGAAAAGTGCTTTTGGTGTAACTATTCAGAATAACTCTTGTGAAGTTCTATGCTTTTCAATACATGCCTTTCTTTCAGCTCTAGGAGTGTTCTAAGAGAATTGCCGGATGCGAATATTCTTTTGACACCTCCCCAAGCCCCCATTCTCAAGCCCCCTCCTTACTCATCCGACCCTCCTCCCTATGAGCCTCCCAACAACCTCTCTATCCCAACCCCTCCAGCCACTGCTCCTTTCAGCTCAAACCCACCTCCTTACGATCCTACCTATCACATATAAAGCCAATTATACAAACAATGTTTATAATTTAATATTTTTTTACTTAACCACTCATAACTGCAATATTACATAGCTTACAGAACTTAATAACATGAGTTATACTTACTTGCTCTTTTCTATTTTAATCTAATCTGAATATTTGTAAGGCGATTTTTAACCGAATCAAACTCATTGAAACGCTTCAATTCTACAAAACTAAATTCTTCGGTTTTAACAAAGTATTTTGTGTGTTTTGAAATTCTCAAAGTTACTATTGCAAGCAATCTCTTCATATCAAAATTACTATATATTGTCCAATTTTATCTTATCTAATCAAAGCAGTTGTATAGCGCTGACTGAATACTGTTCAAGGTTGCTCTGCTAAATGAAGAGATAACTTTTCATAATTTAATAATAATAATAATAATAATAATAATAATAATAATAATAATAATAATAATAATAATAATAAAAATATTTTAAAAGAATAAAAAATAAATAATAATAATAAATAATAATATAACTAATTAATAATAATAATAACAATAATAATAATGATTATTATTATATGAACGTGTTCAATTACTGAACAATTCCAGCAATTATGATAGCTCCCCATGAATACCGACAGAGGGACTCAGCGACATTTGTGAATGTGTGAATAACCTCAACTTCTGTGCATTCCTTCTTAGTGATGGCCACCGTTGTATTGCGCAAGTGTCTTTTGAAAGTTTTCAAAAGTACTTGCTCAAAGCGATGTGATAATGTAGCACTAGAATGGTTAAAAGTGCCCATGCTCAGGGAATTGTCATGAAGAGAGTCGACAAGAAAAGCTAGGTACCAAATCAGGCCTTGATGACGGCTTGAGGCAAGTGTTGAAAGAATTTGTTTAGAAAAAATTGAAAATTGAAAAAAAAACCGATGGAAAAAAAGGTTTGGAAGATGCTGTTGTTCCTCGTCTCTTCTCCCTCCAGCCACCCTTCTCCACAGAACCTGCCCAGACCAGGAATGTCCAGGTAGTCGTCAGAGCACTTGGCTGACCAGTTGAGTCGGAACCTGACAGGCGTTGGGACGTAAGTTCACTTTTAGTTTTTGAGCGCCTCACGTGTGCTGGAGTTCAACACGCGTGACGTAGACGTATATAAGTGAAGAATGAGAACAAATATGTGATTGAAACTTTTTGAAGTTGAAGCAGAGGCTGGGGCGGCTGGTGTAGCGCAGCACGATGATGCTGATGCGACAGTCGATGTTTTGGGAGTAGTTGAAGGGGTGGTTCAGATGCGAGAGGATTCCTTCGCCATGTGAGGGCAGAATGTTCTGGTCGCAAGTTCTCCAGTCTGGAAGGTCAATGCGCCCACAATTAACACACTCATCAAACGCTCCAGCCACTCTCACTTCGAGTGCCCACAAGTCACACCAATCACTGCTTGCGTCATTGCATCATTACACTGCAATTCTGAGAACTATTGAGTATCTAGTGCTTTTAACTTAAGCTTGGAGTTGAGGCATTGTTTGTGGCGGAAAGTTGTGGTGGAAGTCGATGTAATGAGGTGGTGAGATGGTGGTTTGAGTTGTTAGGTGGTGGTCGGAATGGTGAGGTGGTGGTGGTAGTGGTGAGGTGGTGGTGGTAGTGGTGAGGTGGTGTTGAGGTGGTGGTTGTAGTGGAAAGGTGGTGGGGGTAGTGGTGAGGTGGTAGAGGTAGTAGTGGTGAGGTGGTAGGGGTGGTAGTGGTAAGGTGGTAGGGGTGGTAGTGGTGAGGTGGTAGGGGTGGTAGTGGTGAGGTGGCAGTGATGTTCTTAGTTATGTGTGGCAAGGTTGTCTGAATGAATCGATGGCAGAGTAAAACGATTAGGATTCGCAGTGGTTCAAACGTAATGGTTCTACGTTACTTGACTTTGTAAGTTATAAAGGGATTGACCGTAGGACTTTATGGAAACCGGAATTGGTAAAAATTTTACTACAACTTTGATTATAACGTTTGTTAAAGCACCGTTGCTGAACATTTCTTCAATTTCAAAAAGTTATTCGCAGAAGAGAAGTCTCAGAGATCAGAAAAACATAACAGGTAACGATGAAGTATTTTTTATCAAATCTATGAATAGAAATCAAGAATTTTCAGACGGTTCGTATTTTCACGTTCCGAAAACCTTAAAACCCCTTCAACCATTGCTTTTTTATTGTTTTTTTTTATTTTTCCTTTCAGAGTCGCCGTGTTATGTTCGCTAAAAATTGTCCAAATCTCGATCATTCAATCATCTTCTGGAATTTTTTTCATACTTTTTGTTATATTGAATCCGCACAAAGGCTTGGAGGGCACACAACAGGGCAAATAATCGAAATAAGAAAAGAAAAATTCGAAATAAACGAAAATGAATGTCAAGATCTGTCAAACATTACAATTGACTAGAGTCAAATTGATGATTTTTTAGAAATGTGAGTTGGATCCTAATTCATAGCTAATAACCATTGAAAAATGCTTCATCGAATTCATCAAGTCTGGCTGAATACCACACTTCCTTGCAATGCTTTTCGACAGTTGCTTACTTTCTTGTTGAGTAAGTTGGTAAAAGATGTGTATGTAGGCATTGGTTGAAGTATTTATTGCATTGTTTACAGAAACCGCCACACCCAGCCGCAGGCTTTCAATAACCTCTTCATTGTCGCCTGTAGGCTCTAAAACGTAAATTTGCTTTTGAAGTCGATCTTGCTCTTAGATTTGTTTGTAACAACGCAGTTTGTGTCAATCTGACAGTTTTCTCTTAGTTCGATTATCCGCCATACTTTGTACCATCTTCAGCGTCTGTCTGAAGTTGATTGAAGAAAGTCTATGAGAAATAAACGTGAAGATCAATATGCGATTGTCGGTTCTACTCAGGTTTGTGTTGTAAGAAGTGATAACTCAAGTAAAGAACAGACGCCGTGCTAGAGTGGCCTAGTCACCTAATAGGCCATAGCGAGTAGAACCGCTTCCATGACACTACAGTTTTGGAAAATTTATCTCTAACCTCCTGTTCCACTTTTTTTTCTGTGTAACAATTTCAGTAACATGAAACATTTTTCAATAGTTATTTGATATGATTGTAGACTATTTCATATCCCTCAGTATTCAC
>OX387246.1:13691524-13706524 GCA_947562095.1 Branchellion lobata | reverse complement strand
CACACACACACACACACACACACACACACACACACACACACACACACACACACACACACACACACACACACACACACGCACACACACACACATACACACAAACCTACAAACACACAAACACACCTGAACCACTTTCAACCTCCTCAATTCCTCCTCCTCAGTCTTGTACTTCTCCAACTCCACCTGCACCGCCTCTGCCACTTGTGGAAAGGGACTGTGCAAGTGTTTTCAGAGAACAATTTCAAGTTTATTCGAAACAACAATTTTCTTTGATTCCTTCCCTTCCTCCTTAGACCTCCTCACAACTCCTCCTTAGACCTCCTCACAACTCCTCACAACTCCTCCTCAGACCTCCTCACAACTCCTCCTTAGACCTCCTCACAACTCCTCACAACTCCTCCTCAGACCTCCTCACAACTCCTCCTTAGACCTCCTCACAACTCCTCCTTAGACCTCCTCACAACTCCTCCTTAGACCTCCTCACAACTCCTCCTTAGACCTCCTCACAACTCCTCCTTAGACCTCCTCACAACTCCTCCTTAGACCTCCTCACAACTCCTCACAATTCCTCCTCAGACCTCCTCACAACTCCTCCTTAGACCTCCTCACAACTCCTCACAACTCCACCTTAGACCTCCTCACAACTCCTCCTTAGACCTCCTCACAACTCCTCCTTAGACCTCCTCACAACTCCACCTTAGACCTCCTCACAACTCCTCCTCAGACCTCCTCACAACTCCACCTTAGACCTCCTCACAACTCCTCCTTAGACCTCCTCACAACTCCACCTTAGACCTCCTCACAACTCCTCCTTAGACCTCCTCAGACCTCCTCACAACTCCTCACAACTCCTCCTTGGACCTCCTTCCCTCCAGCAACCTGCCCTTGTGGCTGCTCCAAAAGCGATCAGAGGGCAGGAAGTCGTACTCTTTCTTGTGCTTCCCCACCGGGGTCTTGTTGGCCCCTCCCACTGAGACGTCTATGCTCTCTACTATCTCCACCCTGTTCGAGGAATAGTCCTGGCAAGGAGGAGGAAGAAGATGATGAGAAAGAGGAGGAAGAGGAGAAGGGAGAGGAAGAGGGGAGAATGAAGAAAAGAAGGGGAAGGGTTGAAATTATGAAATAAAGAATAAAATTATGAAATAATGAGAATGAGCCAGTAACGTACAAGAACGTCATGAGCGAGAGCCTGATAGGTCCAGGTGTGATGGAGGGGCGTGGCCAAGTCGAAGTTTCGATCTAGAATGACCATCATTGGTCGTTGGAAGCTGCAAATTGGTGAGTGGCAACAGTGAGTGCGAGGGATGAAGAGGATTGGACGAAGGTGTGTTTGAGCAATGATGGAACTCGCATTCACCCACTTACTCCACCCACCTGAAGCCCCCCACGTGACCCTCCTCTCCGGTGAAGAGGCTGTTCCTGGCATCCCTGAGGTTCTCCCGCAGTTTCTTGTCCAGCTTCTCGGCCACCACCTTAGCTGCCGTGCCCAACTGACAGCGTATAACTGGAATGCAGCCTGGTGGGTAAGTGGTGCAGTTGGTGTAGAAGTGAGAGTTGGAGGAGGTGGAAAGGGTTGGTAGTGGAGGTGGTGGAAAGAGTTGGAAGAGGAATGGCGTGGTTGAAAGTTAGAAAAAGTGGCTTGAAGGATGAAAAATTCGTTATCACAGTTCAAAATAGACACACGCATATTAACAAAAAAACCCACACATATCGACACAGACACCTACCCATATTGACACAAACACCTACCCATATTGACACAGACGGAGAAGAGGCCATCAACGATGGAATCGATGATAGACTCAATCTCACTGTCCTTCACGTCTCCCCTGTTTATTGCTGGTGATAAGATTGGTGGTGGGTGGTAGAAATATAAACACGTTCACTAACGTAAATATTTTTACCGAATCATAGAAGGATAAAAACGAAATGTTTTCAACTTCACCACCACCACACCACTGCAACACCACCACCACACCACTGCAACACCACCACCACACCACTGCAACACTACCACCACCACACCACTGCAACACCACCACACCACTGCAGCACCACCACCACACCACTGCAACACCACCACACCACTGCAACACCACCACACCACTGCAACACCACCACCACACCACTGCAACACCACCACACCACTGCAACACCACCACCACACCACTGCAACACCACCACACCACTGCAACACCACCACCACACCACTGAAACACCACCACACCACTGCAACACCACCACACCACTGCAACACCACCACCACACCACTGAAACACCCCCACACCACTGCAACACCACCACCACACCACTGCAACACCACCACACCACTGCAACACCACTACCACACCACTGCAACACCACCACCACACCACTGCAACACCACTACCACACCACTGCAGCACCACCACACCACTGCAACACCACCACCACACCACTGCAACACCACCACACCACTGCAACACCACCACCACACCACTGCAACACCACCGCCGCACCACTGCAACACCACCGCCACACCACTGCAACACCACCACCACACCACTGCAACACCACCGCCGCACCACTGCAACACCACCGCCACACCACTGCAACACCACCACACCCCTGCAACACCACTACCCACAATAGTAGGACATGGTCTGTTGTTGGGGGGAGTTGAGGTTGAAAAGATCGTCTTCCAAGGTCATGAAGTTGCAGTACTGATCAAACAACTGGTGGTGTTGGTGGTGGGTGGGTGCTTAGATGGGTGAGTGGATAAGTGGGTGGATGAATGAAGGAGTGAGTCAACTATTGGATAAATGGGTGAATGAATTGATGGAAGAGTTAATGGGTGAATGAGTGAATGAACGACCAAGAGTAAATTTAGGCATTTTGCAAAGGGGATCACCTTGGATATCTGGGGTACCGCAGAGGACTGTATGGCACCCAGTGCTACATCCTCCAGCTTCTGTCGCGAGATGGCCGAGATGAAGTTCAAGTAGTAGCTCTCGTACAGCTGGTTCTGCAGGTCCTGCAGGGGGGGAGGCAGTTGAGAAAAATAGTATACTTCACTATACTAGCCTGTTATACTGTACTGAAGTAGTACAATGCAATAAGGCACACTGATGAATGTTATTGAAGTAACATCAAATCAGTCAGATTTAATAATAGCTTAGCTTTTCTGAAAAATTTATTGAAATTTTGTTGAATATTTTGACAAATTACAAAAAAAATATTGAAAAAAAAACTATTAAAAAAACTATTGATGACTACCTTGATGATTCTCTTGATGTTGTCATTGGTGGGCATGACAAAGTAGATGGCTGGCACATCTGGAATGGCTTCCCTGTCACTGTCCAACAGGCTGCCGAGGATGCAAGCAAGAGTTTTGAATGTTTCATGATGAGTTGATATTGTGGGTGGAAAAAAAGAAAAAACAGGTAGGAAAACTAATAGGAAGACAAAGAAGAAAACAAACAGATGCAATGTGACTCCTAGGTCCCTGAGCTGTTTGACATTGAGGAGAGGTGAAATGACTCCCTGGCCATAATGGTCGTACACCAGAACCTGAGTGTTGTTGCATGTTACATATGTTTCTAAAGTTTAAGCTTGAAAAGGATGAATTGGTAAATGACATCTTTTTATGCAACAACCTTCCATTGAGGCTCCGCTAAAGATGCTTTGGTTACGGGTGCATTGAAGTTGAGCATTCGTTTCAAAGAAGCTGCCAGTTGTTGGTGATGGAAGTGAAAATTATGTGAAGTTCATAGGAGTAAATTTTTTTCTTATAATTTGACATTTTTGTTGTAACAGAAAAAATAATTTATATGACACTAGTAAAAACAATTTAGGTCTCTTCATTTTTTGACACAATAATTATAAATATTTTCCCATTTGAATATCCCAAAGGTGAATAGCTATAAAAATATGACAAAATAATGAAACTGTGAAATCGACTTGAAAAAATTGTTAAAACAAAATTATAATGTACTTAGAAAAGATATCTAACCAGTTTGCTTCTCCAACAGAGAACCGGTGTTAGCCATACTTGTTTTGACGTGGGACTAATAACAAGAGGGTTAAGAGAGCATTTAAATTGCATGAAAATAATTACTTTTACGTAAAAATTAAACCACAGTAAAACTATATTTTATAAATAATAATTAAATTTTGGTTTTAAAATAAAAAAATATACTTTCTACAAGGCGGTATCTTATGTTAAAAAATAATTTAAGTTTTGAAAACTCAAACCACGATAGAGTTTTCAAATCTAATAGCAGTGGTCGTATAGAATGTATTCACCAATAACAAAATCCTTCAAACAAAAACATAAATTAAATTCATCTCTAAATAAATCTTTGAATAATTCTTTAAGTCAATCACGAAATTCTCAGCGCAGAAAAACCGCAATTTTTCCTACCAATAACCAATCTTTTTTTGGTTCTAATAAATCAAAGTGAGCTTAAATATAATATTTTTCAAAAGGGCTAAAAATAATACTAGAAATAATTTCGCCTTTTGCTTCTAAACTAATTCAAGTCAGGTTTCTTACGTCTAAAAAACTCAATATCTTATTTTTCAACTTTTCATTAAACATCGTCACAACCTCCGCAGGCCTGTTTTGAACTCCTCCACACGAGAAGCCACTGAACAAGATGAATCATGCTTTCAAATCGTCGACTTTGACGGCCATGTGCCCAACAGCGTCACCAACGTTATCATGGACTGTGATGGTGCCTTTTAACATCATTCGAATTATCAACAAAACATTCAAAGCGCTCCATTCCAATGTTGATATGTTTAAAGCATTATTATTATTATCATAATTATTTCAATTAATATTAATAATATTATTAATATTATATTTCTTCCAGCATGCATGCACTTGAAGTTGCAGGTGACTGAGCAAGGGGTGGCCTTGTTGAGCACTCTCGAGTGCCTCCATGTGTGGAATTTTGTCTCCAAGAAGGTGCTTGGATGGGGGTTGGGGAGATGGGAGAAGGTGCTCTGTAAGGGATAGAAGCCAGGGGATAGGAGGGGTGAAAGAGAAAAGGGCATAAAGAATGTTGCACAAAATTTTGAACTTTGAATGGTCTAAGTTTCAAAAATCTTTCAAGAATCTTTCATCAATCAGGTACAAAATTCATCCATCAGAAATGCTATGAGCTCCCATTACCCTACATGGGCTCATCATCTGCTTTCGATGAGTCATCATCCTTCCTCCAAGCTGCTCTATTCATCCCTGACAATGGTGATGTTGACATGGATTCTATTTCCTGTGTAGCCTTGACAACCAGTGGTTTTGTCTTTTACTGGCGGTCAATTGCCTACTCGCGGTCTTTTGTTGAGATACAAATCTCGCCAGGACAGGGGGAGAGTGATGTGTGTGTGGACGTGGTGGCGGTTGGGGAGGGGTTTGTGGTTGGGTGGATGTCGGGAGCCCTTAGTCATCTGCTTCCCCATCAGGTTCCTCTTCATCTCTGCCACTTCTTCACACCCACTATATCTCTGTACTCCACCCACTGCTCCCCTTCCACGTTCCTTACCACCATTTCACTTTCACTTGGACATTTTCTCACTCACCATGCCTTTTCATTCATCCACCAACATTGGCCCACCACACCACCCTAGGGCACCCTCCGTTCTTCACCTCTTAGACAGCACCAGGGTGCCAGCTTGTCAACCATCGGCAGACGAGTCTCAAACCTCTTTTTTGGCTCTTCACAAAATGACCCCAGCCAAAACAGTGGGGTGGGTTGGTATGGAGATTGGGGTGAAGAGAGGAGGATGTGAAAATGGTGGCGGTAATAGTAGAATGGATGAGGAGGTGGTGGTGGTAGTGGTACTAATAGAAGAATGGATGGGGAGGTGGTAATAGTGGTGGTACTAATAGAAGAATGGATGAGGAGGTGGTAATAGTGGTGGTGGTAATAGAAGGATGGATGAGGAGGTGGTAATAGTGGTGGTGGTAATAGAAGAACGGATGAGGAGGTGGTAATAGTGGTGGTGGTACTAATAGAAGAATGGATGAGGAGGTGGTGGTAATAGAAGAACGGATGAGGAGGTGGTAATAGTGGTGGTGGTAATAGAAGAATGGATGAGGAGGTGGTGGTAATAGAAGGATGGATGAGGAGGTGGTGGTAATAGAAGAATGGATGAGGAGGTGGTGGTAATAGAAGGATGGATGAGGAGGTGGTGGTAATAGAAGGATGGATGAGGAGGTGGTGGTAATAGAAGGATGGATGAGGAGGTGGTAATAGTGGTGGTGGTAATAGAAGAACGGATGAGGAGGTGGTGGTAATAGAAGAACGGATGAGGAGGTGGTAATAGTGGTGGTGGTAATAGAAGAATGGATGAGGAGGTGGTGGTAATAGAAGGATGGATGAGGAGGTGGTGGTAATAGAAGAATGGATGAGGAGGTGGTGGTAATAGAAGGATGGATGAGGAGGTGGTGGTAATAGAAGGATGGATGAGGAGGTGGTGGTAATAGAAGGATGGATGAGGAGGTGGTAATAGTGGTGGTGGTAATAGAAGAATGGATGAGGAGGTGGTGGTAATAGAAGGATGGATGAGGAGGTGGTGGTAATAGAAGGATGGATGAGGAGGTGGTAATAGTGGTGGTGGTAATAGAAGAACGGATGAGGAGGTGGTAATAGTGGTGGTGGTAATAGAAGGATGGATGAGGAGGTGGTAATAGTGGTGGTGGTAATAGAAGAACGGATGAGGAGGTGGTAATAGTGGTGGTGGTAATAGAAGGATGGATGAGGAGGTGGTGGTAATAGAAGGATGGATGAGGAGGTGGTGGTAATAGAAGAATGGATGAGGAGGTGGTGGTAATAGAAGGATGGATGAGGAGGTGGTAATAGTGGTGGTGGTAATAGAAGGATGGATGAGGAGGTGGTAATAGTGGTGGTGGTAATAGAAGGATGGATGAGGAGGTGGTGGTAATAGAAGGATGGATGAGGAGGTGGTGGTAATAGAAGGATGGATGAGGAGGTGGTGGTAATAGAAGGATGGATGAGGAGGTGGTGGTAATAGAAGGATGGATGAGGAGGTGGTGGTAATAGAAGGATGGATGAGGAGGTGGTAATAGTGGTGGTGGTAATAGAAGGATGGATGAGGAGGTGGTAATAGTGGTGGTGGTAATAGAAGAATGGATGAGGAGGTGGTGGTAATAGAAGAATGGATGAGGAGGTGGTGGTAATAGAAGGATGGATGAGGAGGTGGTGGTAATAGAAGGATGGATGAGGAGGTGGTAATAGTGGTGGTGGTAATAGAAGGATGGATGAGGAGGTGGTAATAGAAGGATGGATGAGGAGGTGGTAATAGTGGTGGTGGTAATAGAAGGATGGATGAGGAGGTGGTAATAGTGGTGGTGGTAATAGAAGGATGGATGAGGAGGTGGTAATAGTGGTGGTGGTAATAGAAGGATGGATGAGGAGGTGGTGGTAATAGAAGGATGGATGAGGAGGTGGTAATAGTGGTGGTGGTAATAGAAGGATGGATGAGGAGGTGGTAATAGTGGTAGAGGTAATAGAAGGATGGATGAGGAGGTGGTGGTAATAGAAGGATGGATGAGGAGGTGGTAATAGTGGTGGTGGTAATAGAAGGATGGATGAGGAGGTGGTAATAGTGGTAGAGGTAATAGAAGGATGGATGAGGAGGTGGTGGTAATAGAAGAATGGATGAGGAGGTGGTAATAGTGGTGGTGGTAATAGAAGGATGGATGAGGAGGTGGTAATAGTGGTGGTGGTAATAGAAGGATGGATGAGGAGGTGGTAATAGTGGTGGTGGTAATAGAAGAATGGATGAGGAGGTGGTAATAGTGGTGGTGGTAATAGAAGGATGGATGAGGAGGTGGTATGGAATAGCAGTCGAAGGTCTTGGAATTGATTGGAAGGATGGAGCAATTTGGGTTTGAACGTTTTCAAGTGGCCATTTCATTCCATATAGCCATGAGTAATCATTTTCGAAACAACAATATCACCACAACGACACCACCACCGCAACAACGCCACCACAACAACCACACCACAGGCTCTGAGGAAGTTGTTGGTGGGGAAGGGGGAAGAGGGAGGATGGAGACTGGTGGTGATGTGTGAGTCATTTTTGCAGCTGTGGTCAGCTGAGAGGGTGGGTGGGGAAGATGGGTGGTGGAGGGAAGTGAAAGAAGAGGAGGAGTAAAGGGAGGTGGGAGAATGGGAGGGGAGGGGGGAGTGGGGTGAGGTCAAATGGGAGAATGACGGTCAGGCACAGCTGCTAATGATCACACACCCCCCTTCAATTCGATACTTGCAAGCTAAGTTCACTTTTTGCAGATGCACTACCACGTGGACCTGCTGCAGATGGTGAAGACCCACATGGTTTGCTTGCTTGTTTGTTTGTTCAGTTGTTTGCTTGCTTGTTTGTTTGTTCAGTTGTTTGATTGCTTGTTTGTCTGTTCAGTTGTTTGCCTGCTTGTTTGTTTGTTCAGTTGTTTGCTTGCCTGCTTGTTTGTTTGTTTGTTCAGTTGTTTGCCTGCTTGTTTGTTTGCTCAGTTGTTTGCCTGCTTGTTTGTTTCAATTTTTTCATTTAAGGTTTCCTGTTTTATGTTATTCTCTTAACAAAAATTATTATTAACCACACTATTCAAGACAACATCGCCACAACAACATCAACAACAACATCGCCACAACAACAACAACAACAACATCGCCACAAAAACAACAACATCAACACAACAACGGCATCGCCACAACAACAACAACAACACAACAACAGCAGATGCAGGGCTCACAAGAGGCTTATTCTGACGTGTGTCTGCAGGACATACAACTGGCTGGGTACTTGAAGCTGTTGTTGTCATAGTTGTTGTTTTTATTGTAGTTGTGGCTGTTGTTGTCATCGTTGTTGTTGTTTTTGTTTTCATCGTTGTTGTGGCTGTTGTTGTCATCGTTGTTGTCGTAGTTGCTGTGTCAATTCATTTTTTATCACTATTCACATTCGCCCTTGTTATTATTGTGTCTTCACATTTGTTACTTCCGAAGGTGCTGCTTCCACCGCAATTATTTATGTGACTCGTCATTGAACTATAACCTATATGTTACAACCTTGTTGACCTCAAAATAACAACAAAACAAACAAAACAAACAACAACAAAAACAACAAACAAAACATAAACACTAACAAACAAAAACAAACAACTTCAACAGCGCCTCTGACCACTTGTGTGACGAACTTGTTGTCTTGGTGACAACAAACGACAACAAAGCGGTCACCCACCATATTGGTTGTTCTTTGTTTTTGTTTGAGACAACATGGGTTGTTTGTTTAATGACACAACATGAACAATGAATACTGTTTTTGTTTTTTGTTCATATTATCGTCTTTGATCCGATCTTTAAAAAAATAATTATTATTAAAATATTTTTTATTTTAGTACTAAATAAAAAAAACCACTATCGTTATTATTATTATTATTATTATTATTATTATTATTATTTGCAGTCTTCTTGGATGGAAGCAGGGGCACTCCGGTGATTCGGAAGCTGCTGAACACCACCTTCACCACCCTCATCATGGTGATGATGATGATGATGATGATGATGATGATGATGATGATGATGATGATGATGATGATGGTGATGATGATGATAATGATGATGAAAATAATAATAATAATAATAATAATAATTGCTTCGAAAATCTACAGGGTTAATGCCACTATAATAATATTTGTATTTGTATAATAATAATTGAAAATAAATAATAATAATAATAATAATAATAATAATAATAATAATATAACCATGGTGCACCAATGTGCAGTACAATGGCTCGTTCAAGACCTTTAAGTTGTTGAAGCCAAACTGCTCAGACACCCTCTTGTGCAGCCTTGACTCCGTGCTCTGTGCCCGAGGTGGTGTGGTGTGGTGTGGTGTGGTGTGGTGTTGTGGTGTGGTGTGGTGTGGTGTGGTGTGGTGTGGTGTGGTGTGGTGTGGTGTTGTGGTGTGGTGTGGTGTGGTGTGGTGTGGTGTGGTGTGGTGTGGTGTGGTGTTGTGGTGTGGTGTGGTGTGGTGTGGTGTTGTGGTGTGGTGTGGTGTGGTGTGGTGTGGTGTGGTGTTGTGGTGTGGTGTGGTGTGGTGTGGTGTGGGTGTGTGGTATGGAGTGGTGTGATAGTTGTGAGATTTTGGATGGTTGAAAATGATATAACAAACAACATAACACCAATCACAGGGCTAGAGTCAAGGGAGGAGGATGAGGAGGAGGAGGAGGAAGAAGTGAGGATGGATGTATTCAGGCAGATGAATGTGGGAGGAGGTTGGGAAGAGACATCCATGAATATTATTGTTGTCAAATTTTGGTTAAAGTTTATTTGTTATACATGTATATATATAATATCCCAACAAACAATAATGATAATAAATAAAAAATGTACTAACAGGAGTGTACAAGGGACAGGCCTTGTTGCTTAGCAACCAAGCGACGCTGTTGTCAATCAGGCAGTCTGAAGCTCTGATGCAGTCAAAGTGGCTGGTGTGGTGTAGTGTGGTGTGGTGTGGTGTGGTGTGGTGTGGAGTGCCGTGGTGGGGTGTGGCGTGGTGTGGTGTGGAGTGCCGTGGCGTGGTGTGGTGGTAATACTTTGTAATAGTCAATATACTATGGATTCATACCTCAATGGAACCACTGCAGTGTGGCTGACTCACTGCTCAAGAGCAGGGTCTTCTCCAGCGTCGATGTGAGTCATCACCCATCCAATTAACCATCCATCACTCATCCAATTAACCATTCATCACCCATCCAATTAACCATCCATCACTCATCCAATTAACCATTCATCACCCATCCAATTAACCATCCATCACTCATCCAATTAACCATCCATCACTCATCCAATTAACCATCCATCACTCATCCAATTAACCATCCATCACTCATCCAATTAACCATCCATCACTCATCCAATTAACCATCTATCACCCATCCAATTAACCATCCATCACTCATCCAATTAACCATCCATCACTCATCCAATTAACCATCCATCACTCATCCAATTAACCATCCATCACTCATCCAATTAACCCTCCATCACCCATCCAATCAACCATCCATCACCCATCCAATTAACCATCCATCACTCATCCAATTAACCATCCATCACTCATCCAATTAACCCTCCATCACCCATCCAATCAACCATCCATCACTCATCCAATTAACCATCCATCACTCATCCAATTAACCATCCATCACCCATCCAATTAACCATCCATCACTCATCCAATTAACCCTCCATCACCCATCCAATTAACCATCCATCACCCATCCAATTAACCATCCATCACTCATCCAATTAACCATCCATCACCCATCCAATTAAATGTCCAATATCCATCAAATCAATCCAATGCTCATTAATTAATACTTGTAAGTTTTATTATTCCTCCGAATGACCAATGACAGGAGAGGAAAAGTAGGTCAAACATGGAGGCCTCGGAAGGGGGTGACCTCCTTACGAGGTTCAAGAGGGCCTTCATCTCTAGCATGATCCACAACGAGGTTGCAGGATGTTCTAAAAATAAACCGTTTGACCCATTTATGAAGACATCTCAATCCTTGTTGCATCATCCCACCTTGCATCTCTTATGCCCTCATCCCAGCATCACCCTCACCTCACCTACGTCTCATCATTCCCCACTAACACCCTCCCTCCAACACCACCTCAACAACCTCACACAGCAAAAGTCCCAGCCAAACGACACCTTGATCAATGAACTTCTCTCGCCTAGCAACGACAACATCAACAACTCCACCATCAACAACTCCCCCCTACTACAACAACAACAACAACAACAACTGCAACTGGACGATGTGGTGGTGAGGCTGAGTCGAGACATGATTGATGACCATCCCTCCTCCCACACTGACCTCGGTATCCATCCTCTCTTCCATCCTTCCATCCTTCCATTCATCCATCCATCCTTCCATTCATCCATCCTTCCATTCATCCATCCATCTTTCCATCCTTCCATCCCTCCGTCCATCCATCCTTCCATCCCTCCGTCCATCCATCCTTCCATTCATCCATCCTTTTATCCATACATCTTTTCATCTTTCCATCCATCCATCCTTCCATCCTTCCATCCATTCTCTCATTTATCCACCTAAGCTTCTACCCATCCATTTACTCTTCATCCACATCTCACCACATAACCACACCACCACGCCACACACAACCCAGCCAGCCACATACAACCACACCACAGCCACCAGCAGCTTCACCACCTCGGTCATCTTGAGCCACCAACTGGATGACAAGAGCAACAGCCACCACCTCCTCATTCACTTCCTCAACAAGCACCACCTCTGCAACAAGGTTCCTGCTTTGGCGCTTCACTTATTTGATTTTTTAAATTTTTTTTATTTTTTAACTTAACTTATTATTATTATTATTTATTATTATTATTATCATTATTATTATTATTACTTTTATTATTGTTTTCTTTATTATTCTTATCATTATTATACTCATTTCGTTTGTTATCCTATTATTATTCACTCTTTCACGCCCATCTCCAGTTGACGTGGATACGTGACGAAGGTGGTTACCAGGCAACCACAGAGGTGTTGTACCAACACGCTGAGAAGCTGGCCACCATTGTTGCTGTCAAGCAGCTTTATGACGAGTTGTTTTTGTTGTCATTATTTTTGTTGTTGTTGACGTTGTTGTTTGTAGTTTTGGTGGTGTATTTTGACGTTGCCGTTGATCACGTCAGCATGCTTCGACGATATCATGTCATCACATCACCTCATCTCACCACACTACCTCACCACCTCATCCCACCACACCACCTCACTCCACCACACCACTTCACCCCACCATGCATCTCACCACACCACTTCATCTCACCATCCCACCTCACCTCATCACACCCCATCATCTCACACCACCACACTCCATCATCTCACACCACCACACCACACCAGGAACATTCCACTGCTAGAGAGGGCTATTGACCGGTGCATGCGGAGTCGACAGGGCACCTCTCATGACCACTTCTTCAGACAGGTGCCTACTTGCTCCACCCTTCAGCCACCCCTGATCTAGCTTCCAACTCCAAGCTCCAATCATTTTATTCTGAAATGATACGATACAAACATGAACATTATTATAGTGGCATTAACCACATGAGGTTTCAAGACCACACACCCACTCCTTTCATCATCGTTTCAACACCACCTCACCACCACTACCGCCATCTCAACACCACCTCACCACCACTACCGCCATCTCACCACCACCACAACTTCACAACCACACCACACCACAGGTATCTCGTGTTCACGAACTGATTGGTCACATGGTGGAAGAAGAGGAGTCACAATTGGACTCGTCTGCCTTGCTGGAGGGCAATGTCGATGTGGTGGTGCAGTCTTCGAGGGTCATTGAGGTGGTGGTGTGGTGGTGTGGTATGGTGGTGGTGTGGTGGTGTGGTGATGTGGTGGTGAGGTGGTGTGGTGGTGTGATGGTGAGGTGGTGTTAGTAGTGGTACTGGTAGTATTAGTAGTAGTTGTTGAACCAAGGAAACCCGCACCAATCAATTAAAACAATCATATCGGCTACTCACATCTACCAAAACATCCACCCATCCATCCACCCACCAACCCATTCATCCTCCCCCACCCCTAGGTGATGCTTGACACAGCAGCCGAATACCGTTCCTCGTACAACCATTCTCTTCTTCCTCCTCCTCCTCCTCACGTGACTTCCTCTTTGAGGGTGGCTAGACCTTGGACTTCAAGCTCCTCTCTGCTTGTGGCTTTGCATAAGCATGTCAGTGTGGTGTGGTGTGGTGTGGTGTGGTATGGTGCAGTGTGGTATGGTGCAGTGTGGTATGGTGTGGTGTGGTGCAGTGTGGTGTGGTGCAGTGTGGTGTGGTGTGGTGTGGTGTGGTGTGGTGTGGTGTGGTGTGGTGTGGTGTGGTGTGGTGTGGTGTGGTGTGGTGTGGTGTGGTGTGGTGTGGTGTGGTGTGGTGCAGTGTGGTGTGGTGTGGTGTGGTGTGGTGCAGTGTGGTGTGGTGTGGTTTCTTTTTTGTCATAATTCTCTTTCTTTATTTATTAATAAAAATATTGTCATTTCATTTTTTAATTGTTTTTATATATCCTTTTTACTAAACCCCCCTCCCTCCCCTCCCCCCTCCCCCCAGCACTCGCTCATCCACTCACAAGTGATCCCTTCACTCTCCCAAGAGTCCCCTCTCAAGGAACAACTGTTCCAGGTGCTGATGATGAAGAGGAGGAGAAGGATGATGATGATGATGATTATGATTATGATTATGATGATAATGACACCCCACCAGGCACTGTTCCGCTTGACTGAGCATATGTTATCAGGCATGAGTGCGTACATCGGGGTGCTTGAGAGCTTCGGAGTGGAGGTGGTCTGCCGTCAATGAATAACATTGTGATACAACCACAATATCTCATAATCCTCTTCAACACAACCACCACCACGCCACAACCACCGCCACACCACAACCACCACAACATAACTACAATCCAACCACCATCACCACCACAGAGTCACAAGCTGATGGAGTTTGTTAACAAGTATGAACAAACCCGGGCCAATCTCATCCAACCTTTTGGTTTGCCACCCTATAACCTCTCCTCTTTGTGGTTCACTGTCTTGTCTTGTGTCGACTTTGCTCGTGTTATGCAGTCATATATTGTTCAGTATCCAATCGTAGGCGTTGTTGTGTTGTATTTATCGTATTAAATTGCACAAAAACACCCGCCCACCACTTGATCTTCACACAAACAACACCCCACAACACCCCTCACCCACCCACCACTTGATCTTCACACAACAACACCCCACAACACCCCTCATCCACCCACCAAAAGTGAAGGAAGGCCAAACCAACCGAGCCATCTCATTGGCTGAGACCTTTCGGCATTTTGATCTGTTGGTCCAATTAAATTGCTCCGACCAGCACAAGCTGATCAAGCTGATGCAGCAGTACGAAGCGCAGG
>OX387246.1:13661524-13689024 GCA_947562095.1 Branchellion lobata | reverse complement strand
TGCATGGAGGGGTGATGTTCATCCAACGTCTCCTCTCTCTTCTCTTCAACATCTCACCATCTTCAAACTCATTTCTCTCTTCATCGATCAAGGTAACTTGTCTTAATTTTTTTAATTATTTTCAAAATATTCAGTTGTTATAAATATTCTCATCCTCATATTATGTTCTCATTGTAACCTCACTTTCCAGCTTATCAGCTTTTGTGCTATTAGCATAGAAATTCAACCTGCTTCGAATATCATTTTAAATTTCTACCCCTATCAAACCATGCAACACCATCACCGCTCTTTCCATACCACACAGGCGCTGAGCTGATGGGTCTCCTCCCACCACTCACCTCTCTTCTCTCTCACCCCTCACTGCTTCACCACGTCAGACAGGCCTCTTTCGAACACAAGCTGAGGACCCTGCTCGAGTATGCCGAACGCTCGTCTGCTGAGCTCTCATAATTGACTGTGCCACAGCTTCTAACCTCCTTCTTTTGCATCAAATCTTACTTCTGTTATTTTATTAATGATTTTTATTCTTTTTTTTTATTAAAAGCTCATTAATGTTACTTGCAAGCTTTCTGTGGATTATAGCTTAGATTTTGAAGTAAAAGGAACTGTCTTCTTTCTCTGTGTTACGCAATGCCAAACATGCTTTTGGCAAGTCGTAGTGTTCGTATTTTAATTATTTTTTCATTTAGCAAAAAATTAAAATTTATTGATTTTCAAAGGATTTAAAAACGCCAAAAGTTTTTTCTTAAAGGAGTTCATTTCTACTTGAGGCCAGTGGTCTACGTGATGTTGCCGTCTTCCCTTCTGGAGCTCTTAGTGTGACCGCTATTGTTTTCTAGAAATATTTTGGTGACGAGGATGAGTGTCAAACCGAGAAATGTGACTCCGTTTATTGCTTGGATCAGAGACTGGTTTGGAATGGTTGGTTTTCTGTTTTTTTTATTTTTTCCAAGCTAAAATGAGGTTGCATGGGGGTATGCTAATAAATCAATGCAGAAGGATAACAAAGGGTTCGCAGGCTTTTGTCGCATGGCCAGTATATAGCCCACTTCGTACTATGCAACACAATAGGTTTAACGATTCTTAAATCAGTCATCTGCAAAATATCCAACTTCAATGTCAACTTGTAAAAAATGGATAAAGTCAACTGTTAATGAAATAACTGATTATCCTTGATTAATTAATTAATTTCTTAAGCTACTTATTAAACTCGCCATGTTATTTGAATCAATCAGCTAAAACCAAAAGTTATCTCTTTTGTGGAAGAGCTAAGATCAAAGGTTTCGAGAGGCTATGGCTTAATTTCTCCGATCGATAGGAATAGGGCACTCGAAACTTGAGGAATGCATACCAAAAAATCTAGAACCTTCACATGAATTCTCAGATGGGCATGAATATTTTTCTCACCGCCAAATTCCTCCCTCATCACCTCGCAGGCCTTTCTGAATCTGAATGAATCATTTTTTCACTACCAATAGTTTTTATTATTCTTCAGCTTATCTGACGCTAATGATTTCCTTTATGCAACTCCCACCCTCACTATCGAACTGGCTAATTAATTTATTGAATTATTTTTTCATTATTAAACTGCACTTCTGAGAATAGTTGCTAGTTTCTTTAAAAGCTCAGAGCTTCCAACTCTGCTTCTAATACCTTTTGAACGTTTTCTTCAACCTCCACTATGGAAACAGTCCGATTTCTTTCCATTCCACCACGTCAGCGTTTTTCCAGCTACTAGTACAATGATCAGCAAAAGCCGTTTGCTTCCATCTCGCCATCATTCTTTACGCGGTTCCCAAGTCCTCGAAAGCAGATGCACACGAGACCCCAATGAACTTTTCGCTTGTTTCGTTTATATTTTTTTGATCAAGCCGTACTGCTGAATGTCTTAAAAGTGAAAGTGTGTTTTTATGGAATGTTTCAAAATCTGGCCGATTAAATTTTCAGAATTGAAGATAATTTTTTTTCCTCATAGCGACTTAAACGCCCTTTATTTTTTAAAATTTATAATAGTTTAATTTTTTTATTTACTCCGCAGAGACCTTTAGTGAACATGCATCGTTTTGAGGATTTCAACATAAAACCCAGGTGCTTATCACAATCAAAAATTACAAAAAAATAATTTAAAAATCGGTTTTAAAGAAATTAGTTTTTGTCAGGCATACGTTTTGAAAACCTGCAGAAACCTGGAGGATCCCAAACTCCCGACGGGCATATACGACAAGCTGAAGGACAACGCCTACTGCCTGAGGGATGGCAGGGGCTTGGCTGAGCCTCCTGTGCTTGCATACACCCCCCAAAAACAAATGTAGTCTCTTGGTGTCGTTGTTGAGTCGATGTTGTTGTTGTTGTTGAATTGATGCTGGTGTCGAAAATCATTTTTGTTGTCAAGCACGCTTCTAAACCGTGCAAATGGCTTATAAGTCATGCTGTTTAAAGTACTTCTTTGCGCTATTTGTGGTGTATTGCAGCTCCTATTATATTTAATGATTAATTTGTATCGTATATTATATTACAATACAAATACTAATACTATTATAGTGGCATCAACCCCGTAGAGTTTTGAGGCTTGTATTGTATGTCAAAATAATTGATATTCCATCTGATATTAATTTTCAACTATCTGTCTCATCCTCTAGAGGCGAGGGGCAACTGAAGTTCCCGACCCCTGGCAAGCCGTTTGATTGGTCCAAAGACACCCCTGTGGCTGAACGAAAGTGAAGGAAGGAAGGAAAGAAAGGGGAATAAGTAAGAGGAAAAGAAGGAAAAAGGAATGAAAGGTGTAGGAAAAGTAGAATAGTGGAAGAATGTTTCGGGAAGTTATAAGGTACGGTCAGAAATGACGCAAAGCGAATATTTTCGTGAGGTTTCCTTTACTCCACTTAAACATTGCAATAGGTTGATGTTCTCATGGACTCACGTCTGCCAACTTATACTCACCATTATTGTGTTGTACTCTGTGTGTGCTAGGGAAATTGTCCTCTTCATACAAGCTAGAAACTTCATAGCAACTTTGAGTTGAGATCCTTCCGTAACCTATTTATTTCGTATCTAATGTACCCTCAACGTAGGTGAAATTTTGCCGCTTTTTGTATTTTTAGTTGCCAACTCCACGCATCTATCTCATCATCCTTCTCCTTCAAACATCTCACCAGAACACTCGAGATTCCACTATATTGAAATTACCTCGTGAACATCTACAAATCACTCGTATATTTTATGCATTGAAATTGACTGGTGACGTACTTCCGTACTTTCGAGTGACAAAGATCTGTTGGTTGTGTTACGAGTGATTTTGCTCTAATCTTATCTAATCAAGGACATTTGTGTAGCGCTGATGAACATGGTCCATGATCGCTCTTCTAGTTGCTGTTTAAACTTGCAAAAGCTTTAAGCCAACTGGATAGGCTTTTAGAAGAAGAAAGATTGGGAGGGAGAATTTTAAAGGAGGAAACCACAGTGGTAGAATACGGATTCAATATAAATATCTTTAAAAGGTACCAAACAATTTGGGTGTCGTGATAAGCATTCCTTGGTCAGATTAGGCTACGAACTTTTTAGATTTTTTAGATCTCATATTCCTGAATATAAACGTCAAAAACGCAGTTATTTGATCATATTACTAAGGTCAACTTGAATATATACATTCGGTATGAAAGTGCACAGTACTATGTTGCGTCCGTATTGTTTGCATGTGGCCGGAGTATGGTTGCAATATTTAGTTAAATAAAAAATAAATTCCAACGAAATTCCTTCAGAAATGGCAGTTGAGAGAGACGAAGTTACGGGTAAAAAAATAAAGCTTATAAATCATCTAACTAACAACACAAGAAAAGCCGTCAAACAGACGTAGAGCGAATTGGACGTGAAACGATTTACACGGTTTCGTCCGGTTATGGCGTCGAGTTTGTTGATTCTGTGCATGAGCCTCACGAACTTGCCCCCCAGGTACTGGTCGTACGTGAGGTTCACCACCGGAACCAGTCGCACCGTGGCGTCCTGGAAGATGAGGTCCTTGTGGTCGAGTTGTGAGTCGAACATGGAGAAGTCCGCGTTGCTGTGGGGTGTGGGTGCTTGGATGTTAGTTTGGTGTTTGCATGTTGAAATGAAAATTAAAAATTTATTGTAGGTTTTTTTTTGTATGTAAGTTGTATGCACATCAAAAGTTGTATCTGGTAGTCATTTATTTAAAATATATAAAAAATTCCCAGTTTATGTTCTACCAAATATATCTATTGAAAACAAAATAAAAAGTGTACCAAACTCATAAATGTTTCAAACAGATTTCAAATAAATGTTTCAAACAGATTTCAAATAAATGTTTCAAACAGAGTTCAAATAAATGTTTTCAAACAGCCTCCTCACTCGTCGGTGTCGTAGAACTGTTGAGCGTAGTCGAGCAGGGTCCAATAGATCTCTTTGTGCTTGTAGCTCTTGAAGCCTTTGGGTGGTTGGGTGGAAAAAAGTTTTTTTTTAATTGAAAATCAATTTAAAATAAATTAATTTAAACTACCTAATTTCAGAAAATTACTTGAAGAAAACTGATAATTTGATGAACTACCAAACTAATCAGCAAAGTCCATTCAAACACACCCAGTGGCACAAACAGTACAAGCAAGCACCCCTCACCAGCTGTCATGATGGCGTTGGAGGGCACCCATCCCAGGTTGCAGTCCTCCCAGTCCTCCACGGGAGCTCTCCTGCCCTCCTTGCACAACAGCTCGTAGTCGTCTGACTGCCTGTTTCGTGCCCAGTAGTCCTGGTTCTGTCCGTTGGTGTTCTCGTACACGGCTGTGTGTCGAGTGAAAGCCACGTCTCCACCCACTGTGGTGGTGGTGGTGGTGGTGGTAGTGATAATTTGAGTCGGGGTTGGGTTTGTTTCCATCGAGGGTTTGGCTCATTGAGTGTGGAAGCATGAAGTAATAAGTGACACTTTAGGAAGGTTGAAATCACCAAGGCAAAAAATCGCCCCAAACTAGCACACTCCATCACTCATCAAGCAAAAGAACCACCACAATTTATCGTCCAACAAACGCCATTCAACCATCAAAAAACCCGTTAACCACCACCCACTCTCCGCCAAACATCAGAAACCACACCACTCACTCTCCACCAAGCATCTGAAGGCGCCTGAGCTGCCGTAGTAGAGTTCAGAGTCGCTTCTGAGACACCTCCTAGGACCCGCGGTAGAACAGGCCTCACACATGGAGACGGGGTTGGTGTTGAAGGGGTTGTAGTACTGGTCCAGAATGCCAGGAGCACAACTCTTGCTGAAGTAGAAAGCTGGAGAAGGATGGTGGTTGGTTAAAAGGTTGGTGGTGGTGTGGAGATGATCTTGGAAATGGGGATGATTGGATTGATGGAATGAATGAGATAAATATCGAAAACGAAAAACTGACATGGGAGCAATGAGAAAGAGATGGACCAATAAAAAAAACACAGAAGATGAGGGAAAAACATTAACAGGGACACTCATCAACACAGACAGTAAGAAGGACAAAGCTGCAGACACACCCATGGCGAGGTAAGTGTTCCTGTTGCGGACGTTGATCTGACCGGTTTCGATGAGAGTGTCCACTGGGATGACCCATCCCGCTGCCGACCTCACTGCCGTGTGACATGTCCTGCGCTCTGGGGGAAGGATGGAAAGAGGTTGGGAAAAGGTGGAGAAGGTGGGGAGAGATGGAAAAGGAAAAAATAAAAGTATAAAAATGAGGCGGAGGTAGAGAAAACCGAATGAACTTCGCATAAGTATGAAAAAAAAGGGGTATACAAATATAATGGTGGAGGAAGGAAGTATGGGTGGTGAGGCAAGTAGGGGGTGGTATGAGGAAGAGGACGAAAGGGAGGAGACGAGAGTGGAAGGCAAGAGATGGAAGGCAAGAGATGGAAGGCAAGAGATGGAAGGCAAGAGATGGAAGGCAAGAGATGGAAGGCAAGAGATGGAAGGCAAGAGATGGAAGGCAAGGGATGGAAGGCAAGAAGAAGCGAACTGACGTTTGAGGTTGGGCAGGAGCATCTCGTAAGACCTCTTCCTGGCTACTGCCACTGCGTAGTACCCCGTATCGCTCTTGCCGCTGTAGTCCTCCGCCGCTATGGGCACCAGGCCGAAGTGCCTGCGGTGATTGAGAAGATAAATTTAAAGATTTGTTTCTTACTATTTTTGTTTTTATTTGAAATATTAATAATTGGAACTTCCAGTGACTTCAATTCATTACAAGTTCTAGTTTGCATTTAAGGGCTGCATAATCTAGAATAATCCAAATGACTCAAGTTTAAATGGGTCAATGATTGACCTATTAAATGTAAAACTTGAAAATTAATTAATACACGTACCGCTGAGACAGTAAATTTGAATAAACTTTTCAGTAATTAATTATTCAAATGCTGATTCACCGATTGCCTCTTATTAATATTAAACGACCCTAATGAAATGATCACAATTATAATAATTAACCCAAACAAACGTATATAAACTAAACATAATTCGCAAAATCCACTTAGTCAACTCAGCGCCACCCCCACACGTACTTTCCCGCAGTAAAGACATCTGCAGCATCGAGGGAGATGAGATCGGCATCTCCCACTGAGATCTTGCGGATGCAGTCGATGGCGCTGTCACCCCGGATGCAGTTGAGGTCTGGTTTGAGCTTCCTGGCCGAGAAAGCCATCATCATGTTTTGGCATTTGTGCATCTCGAAAGGTGAAATGACACACCAGATGGCCTGCGTCAGCGGACACTTGTTCATCATGTTTTGACGGGTCTTTAAGTCCATTCCTGGGAGGGGGGGGGGGAGTTGAAAGGAAGGGGTGTTTGAGAGGGGATTTAGGGTGGAGTGTTGATAGTGAAAAGGAGTGAGAGGTAAAAAGCGTACATAGTGAAGAGCGTACATAATGAAGGGCGTACATAGTGAGGGGTAAGAGTGTGTGATAAATAGTGAGTGAAAAAGAAAAAATTGAAAGAGTAGTAGTAAGTGGTGGGTGGAAGAGGAGTGAGTGATTAATGGGTATATCACAGCAAATCAAATCCTCCCAGCTGCACTCAGCTGCACTGACCTGAGGCCACCATGGCGGGGTTGACTGCCCACTTGTAGTAGGTGGTCCTGGTGCCTCCGTCCACATCGACGAGGTTCTTGAAGGAGAAGGTTTCGTCCGAGAACATGAGGTTGAACTTGCCATACCTGAACGACTCGAACAACTCGAACCTGTCTTTGTGCGTGCCTGCCCTGCCGAACTCCAAACTCAAGAGACTCAGGAAGTCCTTGAAGACCGATCTGGCGTGCTGATGGTGGGTGGTGGGGAAGGTTGGAGTGGGGTAAGAATGGGAAGGGTGGTGGAATGAAAATAAATAATCAACCATTCATGTTCTTTGTAAACATCAATTTTTATTTTTATTTGATTTATTTTTCTCAAAAATTTCAAACCATTTTCTTACTTATTTTTCACATCTACTTGGTACCTCACCTGCGACCTCATTGTTGACGTCATAACCACGTGAGAGGGTATTTTGCCCCAGTTACATGACATGTAGGAGTTTACATCCTTCAAAGACCCATCTTGACACAAGAGTCTGTAGGCCTGGAGCGTGAAGATGGACGTCGAAACCATTTCAATTGAACTAATAATATTATTACTCAACAACTAAATTGTCCTTGTCAATTATAATAACTTTGATGATGAGAAGTCATACTCCAATATTATAATTGAAATATTCAAATGATGTCATAATGACGGAAAAAATATATTGAACAACAACAGCAGCAACACCACCAACAACAATGACCGTAGACACAACAACAGCTGTAGCAGCAACACCAACAACAACAGCTGTTACAGCAACTCCAATAACAACAGCTTACACCGAGAGGGTTGGAGTGGTTCTGGTGGCTGGTGTAGAGTTGCAGGGTGGAATGCCTGACGAATGCCACGTCGTTTCCTCCCTTGGTCAGGCAGTCCATCGCTCCTGGGCGAGGAGGAGGAGGAGGAGGAGGAGGAGGAGGAGGAGGAGGAGGAGGAGGAGGAGGAGGAGGAGGAGGAGGAGGAGGAGGAGGAGGAGGAGGAGGAGGAGGAGGAGGAGGAGGAGGAGGAGGAGGAGGAGGAGGAGGAGGAGGAGTGGGGAAGAGTGAGTACTTTGGAGTTCGAAAAATATATAATTATAAGTATTTCGAAATATTATGAAGTACTTATAAATAATTCCGACTCAAGTTTTTTTCATATTATGCAATAATATTGAACCAATATTGTGTTGTATTGTATTGTGTTGTATTGTATTGTGTTGTATTGTGTTGCCTTGTATTGTGTTGTATTGTATTGTGTTGCATTGTATTGTGTTGCATTGTATTGTGTTGTATTGTATTGTGTTGTATTGTGTTGCATTTTATTGTGTTGTACTGTATTGTGTTGTACTGTAGTGTTGCATTATATTGTGTTGCATTGTATTGTGTTGTATTGTATTGTGTTGCATTGTATTGTGTTGCATTGTATTGTGTTGTATTGTATTGTGTTGCATTGTATTGTGTTGCATTGTATTGTGTTGTATTGTATTTTGTTGCATTGTATTGTGTTGCATTGTATTGTGTTGTATCGTATTGTGTTGCATTGTATTGTGTTGCATTTTATTGTGTTGCATTGTATTGTGTTGTATGTTATTGTGTTGCATTGTATTGTGTTGAATTGTATTGTGTTGCATTGTATTGTGTTGCATTGTATTGTGTTACATTGTATTGTGTTGAATTGTATTGTGTTGCATTGTATTGTGTTGCATTGTATTGTGTTGTATTGTATTGTGTTGCATTGTATTGTGTTGTATTGTATTGTGTTGCATTGTATTGTGTTACATTGTATTATGTTACATTGTTTTGTGTTCCAGTGCATTGTATTTTATTTCATTGCATTGTATTGAATTGTATTGTGTTCTAAGGCATTGTATTGTGTTTTGTTGCATTGTATTGAATTGTATTGTATTTCATTGCATGGCGTTTCAAAACACCTGTGTATCCAGCGTAGTTGTCGTTGACGGTGCAGAAGTCTTCCTTGGTGCTGTTGCACTGTTTGCACACGTTCACTGGGTTCGTGCCTGTTGTTAGGGGGGGTGTTGTTGTTGCTAGTGTGATTGTTGCTGGTGGTGTAGTTGGTGGTGGTGTAGTTGCTGGTGGTGGTTTCGTGTTGAATGTGTAGTTTTTTGAAAGTTCAGATGCCAGCCCCTCACCAAAGGTGTTGTAGAACTTGGCAAGGCCGTCAGGAGCACACATGTCGCCGAAGAAGGAGGAGGCTGACTTGACGGGCACGTTGCACTGCACCACCTCCATCAGGCCCCTCTCCAGCAATATCGACACCGGGAAGACCCATCCTGCCGCCTGACCCACCCCTGCCAGTGTTGATGATGGTGCTTCAGTTGTTGTTGGCGGTGGTGGAATGAGGTTGTCATTGGTAAAAAATGCTATTATTGTTGTTAGTATTATTCTTTGTAGTTGTTATTATTATTATTATTTGTTGTTGTTATTAATATTGTTGTTAGTATTATTCTTTGTAGTTGTTATTATTATTATTTGTTGTTGTTATTAATATTGTTGTTAGTATTGTGATTTCTCGTTGTTATTATTGACATTATATTGGGTTCATTCATTTTATTTGTCATTTCATTTCTTGATTTAATAAAAATTTACATTTCAAAGTAGCGAAATAATTTTATTTTTTTAAATTTTATTTTTTTCAAAATATTTATCTTCAATTTTTTTTTCTTTAAAACTTCACTGGACATTAATTTCTAACCGAATAATTTCTACCCATTAGCCCACAATTTAATTAAAAAAACAAATAATTATTCAATTGAATGACTCGCACAACACCACACCTCACCTGGACTGCACACCTTCTTGCCCTTCAGTACCTCACCAGAGGCGTCGTAGCGGCTTGCATTGACCACTGCCACCGCATAGAAATTCAAACCCTCGTCTCCAGTGCCTTATGAAGTGAGTTTGTGGGGTGGGTTTGTGGAAGTGAGTTATATATTTGTTTATTTTAGGTTATGTAACTCAAAAAAAGAAAAAAAATGGCCATGAACTTCTCACGAGGAACCTTAAATTCGATTTACTTGAGAGAACTCAGAATGGAAGCAAGATCAATCCTCACACCCCACCCACCCACCACCTCGACCGTTCCACCCATCACCACCACCACCACCACCACCACCACCACCACCACCACCACCACCACCACCACCACCACCACCACCACCACCACCACCACCACCACCACCACCACCACCACCACCACCCACCATTCATATACTTCTCAGCCATCAGAGGCATCATGGTGAAATACTGGCCGGCTGTGTAGCTGAGAGCGGTTTCCAGCTGCATGAGGTCAGCATCATCTTCCCTGATGCGTTCCATGCAGTTGAACTGAGAGCTGCCCTGCACACACTCGAAGCTCGGGATGTCCTTCCACGACCTGCCAGTGTACGAGGGGTGGTCGAAGACGGTGGTCTCAGTCTCCTTCTTTCGGAGATCAATAGCTTCCTTCAGCTTCAAACACTTGTGCATTTCTTTGTCGTTTATCACGCACCATCGTACCTCTGCGTGGTGGTGAGTTGTGGTGGTTTGGAAGAAAATGGTGAAAAGTTGTGGTGGTTTAGTATGAGGTGTTATGGGTTTGTAGGATTGATGTCTTGTTGTTTATGAAGAAGGGTGTTGGTGGTGTGAGATGAAAGGGGAGTGAGTGAGGTTGGTGTGATTGATGAAAGGTTAGTGAAGCTGTTGAGGATGATTGGTGGAATTGGCTTGGAAGTGTCATGAAATCTAAATGCTTTTAATCAAATGTAATGTATTGAGATGAAAAGAAGAAAAGAATGAAAAGTTGCAAACCATCCGAAAACTGTGAGTGAGCAAAATTTATTAAAAGGACGACATTTAAAAGTTTAAAAAACATATTTAAGTTATAATAGCAGCTTCAGTTCAGGAGATAAACACAAACTATTTTCACCTGTATTAGTAGTATATTCTAGCGCTTAATAAGTGATCAACAAAATCTATTTGAAAACATAATTATTTTTTGTAACTCAATAAAATTTTCAATCTATTCCTAAAATAAAAATCTTATTCAGTATATTCTATAATGGGATACTTTATATCGTTCTTAGAAACGACATGTAGCCATGATTATCTTATTAGTTTAAAATTAACTAAATCTTCTTTACTTTGAACAGTTGTTGTTTAATGCATTTCTTGAAAAAACCCTTTTCTCCTACTTTTTTATAATCATTAATGAAAGCCCAAATGAATATTGAAAATAAGAATTCAATTTTGTGAATTAATTTGTTCAAGTTGAGTAATGAAAATTATTTAAATTTGTACAAGTGTTTTTGTTTAGTAACTTTTTTTTTCAAGTTATTAAAAGTTCGATCATTAATTTTTGAAAAAAACTTTTGCTCAACTTTTAGTTTCTCTAAAAAATCTTGTGCAAGCACACATGTTCCTATGTTTTTGCCAATCAGAAAAATAACTCTGACCCTTAAAAGAAGATTTAGAACAACTGCAATGGCAAACAGCAAGTTTGAATACGTGCGGCAGTTTGAGTTGGAGGACAAGTGCCTTCCAAACTGTTGGATGGTCGCCAGAGTGGACGGACGAAACTTTCACAGGTGGTTATCTTTGTAGTCGCGTGAAGGTCTCTGTTAAAATAAACAGGATTATACTTGATAATTCACCAACAGTTGCTGAACTATCAGAAAATAGGCTATGTTTGAATTAATAATTTTTTCTTAAAATTTTTTTTATAAGCTTTGTAAGATTTCCAGTTTTTGTCTGAATTTAAAATTTTATTATTCAATAATGAACAAGAAAAAGTTTCAAACAGCTCATAGAACTTTTCAAAAGATTTGCAGACGACCACAAGTTTGAGAAACCGAATGACCGAGCAGCCCTGGGACTGATGTGCCGGAGTGCAGAGGCAGTGATGGAGGACTTCAAGGACGTCATGGTGGCCTATGGACAAAGTGACGAGTTCAGCTTTGTCTTCCGAAAACAGACAGATTTGTTCCAACGGAGATCAAGGTGGAAAATAATGAACAAAATGAATTTTTCAAAATCTTTAGTATATAATTTTTTGGCGAAAATTTTTAAAATCAAAATTTCTAAAATTAGTTTCAACATTCTTTCAAACACTTTGAAAGCCCTACACCTCACTCCTTCAAATACCCCAAATACTTCCACCCCACAGCAAGCTATTGAGTACCCTTGTCTCTCTCTTCTCCTCTTCTTACACTTTCTACTGGTCTCACTTCTTCCCCTCTTCCCCACTCCACTACCCGCCCTCCTTCGATGCCCGCATAGTCTTGTACCCCTCCCTCAAGAATGTGCGGGACTACCTCAGCTGGAGACAGGCTGATTGTGAGTCCACTGCCATGTTTCTGTCTTCTATTGTAAATGTTTTAAAGCTTCTTCTTCGTATGAGTCATCGTTTTCATATTATTTAAACAATTTTTCAAGTAAAAGTTAACATTTTTCAATAATTGTCATAAACTGCCATTTTCCAATAAATAAACATTATTTTTGTTTTATTGTTCTTAATACTGATTCGACATAGTACACAATTTCAACTATTAAACATTTCTTCATAAACTTATTTTCTTGTCATCTGATCAACCATTCCCACTTGGACAAGTTCTCAATTATTCAAAAGTAAACCTAAGTTTCATAGCAATCTCATCAACCGCTTAAGGCCACATCAACAACCTGCACAACACTTGTTACTGGAAACTGGTAGCTGATTCCAACGTACCACCTGCACAGGCACAAGCCAGATTGGGGGTAGGAGGGCTGGGGATGGAGAGGGGTGTTATGTGATGGTGTTGTAGGGTCGTTATGATGAGGCTATTGTCGTGGTGGTTGTGTCGTTGTTTTTTTTAAAATTAAAATTATCAAAATTATGTTGAATTATTTCTGAATTTTTATTTCAATCGGAATTCAAAAGTAACTTAAAAATCAAACGCTAGAAAATGCTGGCGAGGGACAAGAACGAGCTGTTGTTTTCTGAGTACAACCTCAACTACAACAACGTCGATCAGCTGTTCAGGAAGGGAAGTGTCATTGTGAGGGAGGCCGTTGATGAGGTGTGGTGTGGTGTGGTGCGGTGTGGTGTGGTGTGGTGTGGTGCGGTGTGGTGTGGTGTGGTGTGGTGTGGTGTGGTGCGGTGTGGTGTGGTGTGATGTGATGTGGTGTGGTGTGGCGTGATGTGGTGTGGTGTGGTGTGGTGTGGTGTGGTGTGGCGTGGTGTGGCGTGGTGTGGTGGTGGTATATTGGTTGTGGTGTGTTGTTGTGGATGAGGTGGTGTGATTTCAGTAGTGGTGATGAGGATTATTACTTTACCGCAGGAACCTATAAAAATTGATGAAACCAAAAATTCAAACGAAGAACGTGATGATGACAATAGTAGTAGTAGTAATAATAATAATAATAATAATAATAATAATAATAATAATAATAATAATAATAATAATAATAATAACAATAATAATAATAATAATAATAATAATAATAATAATAATAATAATAATAATAATAATAATAATAATAATAATAATAGTAATAACAATGAAAATAATATAGATAAGAACTCCCAAGGGTTCTTAAGCAGCATTGAGCAAGAAGTGCTAGGAGGAGTTGAAAACATGAGCTTGCAAACGTCAGAAAATACTAAAAACCACAACAATAATAATAATAAAAATAAAAAGAAAAATAAGAAGAATAAGAAAAAGCAGGAGGAGGAAGGGAAGATCATGTACCGACTGGCCACCCACCACACCGACATCATCGGAGATTCGTTCTGGTCTCACCGGCCCCACTTGTTACAGGAGGGGTGAGTCATTGAGGTGGAGTGGTAAGTCATTGAGGTGGAGTGATGAGTCATTGAGAAGGAGGGGTGAGTCATTGAGAAGGAGGGGTGAGTTACTGAAGCTCAATAAACTCGGTGATAGTGCTTTGCGAACTCGACCACCACTGTGAGCTTGCGAGGTGCCAGGACTGTTGATGAACGTTTCTTGCGTAATCATGTGTGCTTATACGTCTTAATTTTTCTCTCTCTTTGTACCTTCCATTTCTCGTTTTTCTTTCGATTTCACACACAAATAAAAAAGACCGTATTTCATAACTTCCAAACCCTCCTGGCTCAGCATTTGACCATAGCTTGACTGATTAATTAATTTAATTTTCATTTTTTATCAATTTACTATTTAATGTTGAATAACTAATCAAATTAATTTTTACTTTAATTAACTTTAATTACATTAACAAATCAATACGTTTGAGCACGTGTGAAATCCATGGACCTTTGTGCCTTTGAAACCCGTAAAGAAGTCACGTGGTATTGATTTTTAATTTTCTTTTTTGTTTTTTGTTGTAGCATTTCCAATAGAAAGAATCAATGGCCGTAAATTTGCGGAATGGAAATTTAAAGGCTGTTTATGAAATCACCTTCAAGGTTTGAAAAAATGCGTTTTTTAATTTAAATAAATATATTTCTTTGTATCAAATCTGCAGTGTATTGTTTAACATTGTGATAAAGAAAGGGGGTTTGAGGGAGTTTCAGAAGCCATATTGTTAACGATTAATATTCAAAAAGTGTTTGCAAGCGATTGCTGATGAAGCAATAATATGAATAAGTATTGCTTTCAAAAGAACAAAAGAGAAAGAAGCGACAGACGATGAGGGGGAGGAGAGAGATGTTGAGAAAAAGAGAGTACTTCACCTGCTCACTTTATTGTTGCTGTACGGTAATGCACGCCTCATTGAATCTCTCCATGCTAATAACAACATCATCAACATTAATTGCCCAATTTAAAGAAACTTAAAGTATTATAAATCGACCTCTGGACTTCATGGAGCTTGTTGTGGTTGTGGTTGTTGTTGTCAGAGCCTTCGAACCATTAATTATTGATGATGTTTTCATCGCGACGGATTATGCAAAGTCCTGGTTGCTGAGGCGGGCGTACAACGTGATGAAGTTGTGAAGAACTCGAATCGCTTTGAATGATAGCCAGCTTTAGGAATTTAGTAAATAACCCCCACACTTTATGAAACAGAGTTGTTTTCTTGTTGCTAGTCACAGTTTACTGTAGTGATTTTTTACTTTATAATTTTTACTGAGCCGCTTCTAGTTCTTTCTATCATAAGTACTGCTGGATTACTTGATTGTTCGAGTACTTGAGTACACGAACCAGTGTTCCAAAAGTTTCACAAACCTTGAAAAGCATGAGTACCGGTCACTCCAAAGGACTTTCCAAACGTCTCCACCCCGCCACACCAAGCCACTAGATGTTGCCCAGATATGAAGGGCTTCTTCTCAAACCTCCGCAAACAGAGTCCTACAGACAACGCCCAAAATGACAACAATAACAACAGCAACGGCAGCAACAGCCAGTATGAAAACTCCACTCAGGTCAAAGGTCTCAGTACCAGAGATTCCTCCTCACTCACCTCCTCCAGGTCCTTCTGGAACGACCCCACCAGGGGCAAGATGGTCAACACCCACGAGATCACTCTCGAAAACGAACGAATTCTGCCTACCTTCTTTTCTTCCTTCCTCTCACCAACCTCCAACAGAGACTCCAACTTCAGCGCTTCATCCTTCTCCAGGAACTCCGACGACATTGACTCTAGACTCAAAAAGGCTCCACAGGCGAGAAAAGACGTCCAAAGTGGAGAACAAAATCAAAAGTCGAAAACAAAAAACAACAAAAACAAAGAAGGTAACAAAAACAAAGAAGGTAACAAAAACAAAGACGATGACAGCGGCGGAGGAATCGTGTTGTTGAAGACGAAAATCATCTCAGACGACGTGCCAGCCAGAGACTATGCCGCTCTAAAGATCTCCAAGGAAGCACCCGACTCCGCCAAAACCTCTTTACCCCCAAAAAACACCAAAAGAAACCCACCCACCCCTCCACAGAAGCCCTATTTCACCACAACCACCTCCACCACCCCCACCACAATCACTTCCACCGCAACCACCCACCACGACTCACACCGACTACATTATGCTATTTCTGATGATGGAGCCAGAATGATGGAGAGGGGATGGTGAAAAGAAGGGGGGGGGGGGGGGGGGGGGGGGGTGTAGGAGGGGGGTAACAGCGAGGCGAAGGAGTACATCACTGCTCTCACCACTGACGCCAAGAAGGCCAAAGCGCCTCCCCCGCCCGTGCCTAGCAACCAAAAGCCACTGCCTAAAAGTGAATCTGATATTAAACTTGATATTTCAATGTTTGAGAAGGGACAACTGCCGAAGTTGAGGAAGAAAGCCTCGAAAGGAGAAAGTAACAAGAGCAACTCTAGAGGAACAGGGAACAATGACGGTAGAGACGCCACACGGGATTCTGAAATTGACATCAAAATCATGGCAGGAGGCCTACAAACAACCGAACAAAATCCTTTTTTCTTATCCAGCCCTTCTTCTTCCAACCCTGCTATTCCTGATCCTCCTCTCTCCAACCTTCCTCTTCCCAATCCTCCCCTTCCCGGCCCTACCCTTCCCAACCTTCCTCTTCTTAACCCTCCTGAGCAGTTCAATCAGGCATCCGACAAACAACCTTCCACGCACAAGTACGACTACATACCACCTCTTGAGCACTGCAACACCACTTCCTCTTCCCATGACATCGCCCAACAATTCAAAGTGGCGCTTCCAACCTTCGTGCAAGCCATGCTTTCGTCTGGAAGTGACGAAAAAAACAAAGACAACAAAGATAACAAAGATAACAAGCATAATAACAGTCCGAATGACGCAATGGCAAGTAAGCCAAACAAGAAGTTGAATGATCTTATACTAGTCGCTGGAAAAAACAACATTATTAAGAACAACAATAATAAAAACAACAATAATAAAAACAACAATAATAAACACAACAATAATAAAAACAACAGTAACAATTACATCAACAACAATAACCTCAACAACAATAGCAGCGACAGCATGAAATCAAACGGTATGACGGAGACGAAGACAAGCAGAGGCTTGAAAAACCCTCCAAACGATGCCTTCTTCGAGGCAGCAAGCACACGCAATGCAGCAGTGGGCTTCAACGGTGACGAGATGAAGACGAGCACAGGCAATACGAAGCACTTGATCACTTCTTTCACAATGAAAAATCACTTTGGTGATTCTAAAAACAACGCAAACGGGTATTTAAAAGCGAAAAAGGTCAAAAAACTAAATGGTGCTTCTAACTTCCCAGCAAATAAAAACCTCCCATCAAACAACCACTCACATAATCCCACACATGCAAACCTTCCAGTGAAGGGGACAAACTCTGCGACAGCTGAAACAGTCTCGGCAACTACACCCAAGCCGCAGGGAGTTGGGAAGCTGGAGAAGAAGGCGAAACTTGAAATTCCAAAGAACGCGTTTGTGAAGGACCAGCTCTTCAAGAGCCAACTCGAGAGGATCATCGCTAACCCAGTGTCACCAAGCAAGAAGTCGAAGTCCATGAGCTCCTTGAATGACACCGACGCTCCGGGCAAAAACAAGAAGTACCGTTTTCTGGTGGAAGGCATAGACGTGCCAGCAAAGGCTCCGGAAAAAGAGAAAGAGGAGGAGGAAGAGGCTGATGGGAAAACGAAGAAAGAGCAGAAGGGGTTCGCCTACATCAAAGACAAGCTGCAGGCTAACGAGGTAGCGAGGAGGGCTCACGAAGTGGCTGCCAGGAGGCCTCACGAGTCGGTGGAGCACCAGGCCATTGAACGGGAAATCCTCTCCTCGCACCAACAACCTTCCGCCCTCTTGGCCTCACGTGACCAACTGCACGCCCACATCAGGTCTCTGCAGCGCAAGAGCTCCCTGGAGGAGGGCGTGGCTGGTTCGTACGTCGATGTAGACGTTGAGCGCACAAGCCTCAAGCAACAGGTTGCCTCCACAGACTTCACGAACGAGTACATGAGCATCGATGAAGGAGGGGTCACTCTGCCTGAGGGTGGTGCAAGAGATACGAAGAAGTTCAACGTGAGTGCCTCCAAGTCTGAGGTTGACTTGAGCCGATTGGTAGATGAGGGGAGGTGGAACTCTCTGCTGAGTGCAGGTCACAGCATCCCCCACGACACCAGCCGAGTGTTCCTCAAACCTCACGAACAAGACGTCAAAACGCTGAGGCAACTCAAGAAACAGAGAGTGAAGTACTTGAAGAAGGAAGGTTCGAGGGGAGATGCGGATGAGTTGGATGGAGAAGAAATAGATGCGATGGCTGAAAGAGTAATAGATGGATTTGGTGGAAAAGGAGTGGATGGATTGAGTGGGAAATTGATGGATGGGTTCAATGAACGAGTGATGAAAGTTCTAAATGGAGGACACCTCAATCCCTCTGACTCATCAGCTGCTGGTTCACCACTCTACAAAAAGTCCCAAAATAGCACACACAGCACGGAGATGAAGAAGAAGAAGAGTAGAATGAAGGACCGCTCGAAACACAAACAACAAAGAACGAACGCTCAGGTAAGCCACTCACGAACGCACGCAGCAGCTGGTGAATACGCTAATACAGGTGATGATCATGCGTACACAACTCGCTTGAGTGAACAATCGCAACATCTGTCTCTTCATCATCATCCTCCTCTTCATCATCATCATCCTCTTCATCACCATTACAATATAGACGGTCGTGGCCAAACACTCTCGAACAAAAATGGCGGATTGTTTGTTGACGATTACGTAAACACGGATTATCTCGACCCCCGCAAGCCTCCCTTCGAAGATTTGCGTACGATTGCGTACTCACGTGACCCACGTGCAAACAAGTTGGCAGAAAATGCGTTCAGACATGCCTATTTCCACAACGAAAGTCCCGCCAAACATCGCAACAACCTGAGACAACCTCACAACTCGTCTGACAAACTCATATCAGGCCTTATTAGTTTCCCTAACGCAAACATCAGCAAAAGCTTGGACGATCTCTACACAGAGGTGAGTGGAAGGCTGACTGTGCAAAACCCGAAAACAGTGCGCGCTACAAAAAGGACGTTGAAAGCGCCTTCAGGCGTTCGGATTTCAGGACCAGGCGTCTTTTACAATCCCTTGCACGGCCAGGACAGGTTCGGTTCTCTGCCCAACTTCCCCCGTCTCGAGCCTGCTGAGCCAACGAAAGTGGCCACGGCTGATCTTCAGAGACATCAGCACAGCATTCATCACAACTACAACGGCCACAACTACAACAGCCACAACTACAACAGCCACAACTACAGCAGCCACAGCAACAACAGAAGAATGCAGCATGACGGCTTGAAGAACAGTGTCATTTGGGAGGAGCCGGTGGTGGCTGATCCTGAGTTGGAGCGGGTGGGTAGGGTGGGGAAGCTGTACCGGGTGCAAGTGAAACTGAACAACACGCCCATGGCTAGCAGGGTGGGCAGCAGCATGTCCAACAAGCAGCACCTCTTGGGACCTCACGTCTCCGACTACAGCCATTCCAGGAGCGCCTTCAAATCTTCAAACTACATCAAGCACGCTCAGTCTACGCCCCTCTTGCCTCAGTCATTCAGCGCAGAACCACAGTATTTCCACTGGCTACTTGCAGCCCCTCAGCATCATCCCGCCAAAAGAGGCCCCTTCCTCAGACCTCAGAAGCAGCCTTCCTGATGAAGACAGGTTCGCTGTCAAGTCCATCAAGTCCTCCGAACCAGTGCCCAAAAGCCCTCCCCCCAACAAGATCGAGTTTGATCTGGAGCTCTTGCAGGCCAGCCAGCCCCTCAACAACAACAACAACAACAACAACAGTGTTGTTACTCACGTTTCAAAAAGCAACAACAGCAACAACAAGCAACAAAGACACAACGATTTTCCACCACCACCACCACCACCACCACGTGACTTTTCCGAGAGAAGAAGCAGGGTGATCAAGCCATCGTCATCGCTGCTGTTAGTTGATAATCTTTATAGGGACCACGACGCTAACACGTCCCATAATCAGAATATAGTGAAGGGCAGTGTCTTAATCAAAAACCCATTGACCCAGAAACAAGGAGGTCACGTGAGCGAAGACCCCGACAACCTCTTTGGAGGCCATTACTTCCAAGCCAGGGAGAACCCCATCTACGTGAGCGACCTGGAAACGCTGGAAGCGAGAAACGCAAGAAAAGTCATCGCCAGTCCCAACGCGCCATCTATCGCTCACGAGTGGGAGGAGACAGGGGGACACCAGAGGACAGTGCCGATCAGAAAGCAGTGGTACCACGACTACGTGGCTGATAGGAGCTCCAATATTGACGTCACCACCAAAACGTCTGGACCATGGAAGCTGCGCTCTTCGCAAAACAGAGGTGCCTGCCTCTCCTGACTATTTTCCGTTTCCTTAAATTTTGTTTTTTGATTTCTCAATAATTTTTTAACTTTTTTTTTAAATTCGAAAACAAGAATAAGTAATTATTTCAAAATATCTCGAGAATTCTCGAAGTGATGAGCTTCCATAACTATGCCGACATTCCACAGTTTACAAACAGGTTAATCACAACATCCACCTTGACAACTGCACCCACAGGAGTGGAAGATTTCTCCAGCAGGGGGGAGGAATTTCACGAGACGCAGCACATCCGTCAGAGGGTGGACGTGGAGAGGGAGGAAGAAGAGTTGGTGGGTCCATTGAGGGGACAGTCGAGAAGCCAAGTGGAAACAGCCCTCAACATCGACGCCATCTCGGAGCGGGTGGAGCTGAGCATGAGCAAGGGCATGATAGGCATGCAAGTGCAGGTGAGATGTGAGCGGCTGGTGCCGATCAGAGGGACGGAGGACATGTTCAAGAAATCAGCCGTGGTGGTGACCAGAGTGATCGACGTCGACATGACGGTCAGTGCCGAGAGGCAGGCTATGTACGATGCCGCAGTGGCTCTTTCCACCAGAGACGGCTCCAGCGCCTCTGGAGAGTTGCGTTTGGGCACTAGGGACACGTTCGAGTTGTACTGCAAGTTGATGGAGCTGGCTGATGCGGTGGACGGGGAAGGACTCAGGTTCGGCAGTGTGCACATCGACAAGGAGTTGGAGGAGGAGAGAAGACTGCCTTCCATGTCTCCTGGAGGGGCCTTCGAAGAGGACAACTTCGCTTCATCCACCAATAACAAAAAAAACCGCACTAGGTTTTTGTGATTTTCGTCTGGAAACTTCGTCGATCTCCTAGGCCTTACTTACATATTTGTATTAAATTTGTTTTGTTTTTTGTATAAATGATTCTAGTGTAAAATTTTAAAATTTCTTCTCTTTCCAACGTTTTTTTCTGCTTTTGAAAATGATAACTTATGATTACTTCATTTAAAGAATTGAAAAAAATGCATTTCTGATGACAGTTTCGTTCGACTGCTGAATAAATTATAGCGCGTTATATTAACAACAAATTTTCAATTCTCAAAAACTCAAGTGCTGTAAATACATTGGGTATAATTTCCTATGCTTGAAAAGTATCAAGTGATTACGGGAAGAGGGCTGCAATAGGTTTGCCACTAGTTTTGTTGCACACTTGATAGCAACGAGTGCAATTGAAATTTCGGAATATAGCCTGCAAATTAGAATTATGAGATAATTTAACCCAATCTGATAAAAATATTTTAAATAGTACATTTTTTATTAATAATCCTACTGAAAGTGGAAATTAGCCTGTTTTAGAATTTTAAATTAAAAATGTTCATAGTTAACTTTTGAAATCACTGAAATATGAATTTAAAAAGATAGTTCGATTTTTTGGATAATTATGAAAAACCATACTAAAGTTGATTTCTATAGAAAATATTTAAGTAAATAATAATAATAATAGTTATTGTGTTGATAGAACTTTGAACTGAAGCAATAAAATTTTATAACTGTGAATTAATTTCAAATTTTTTACAAGTATTATGAATGTTTTAACATTAATTAGTATCTTCAACTGGACAACATAAGCCTTTAGAAAGTATACTGAGAACAAAATACTTTCTTGATGTTACAAGTGAATAACCAAAATCGATTTGAAAAATATAAACTTTATAAGAAAAACATTTTATTTTTAAAATTTGAAAGTGGGGTTAACAATATTTTTTTATTCTTAAATTGATGAAGGGTAGTTTGGTCAGTTAGTTTCATCATTAAGACTAAAACTATTTTGTAATGATGATCCGCAAGTTGTAGTCAACCTAGTACGAGCACGTTTTTGTGTGTATACATATATTTAAATTTTTGTATATAAGGCAAATTTTTTCTTTTTACTGGTTGATTTTAGGTATTTTTAGGTGAAATTTTTGTTTCTTCTCAAAACCTAAGAATGGTCATTTAATATATATAAACTGTCCGACATAAAGTTGATTTTTCAAAAAACTGAAAGTGAGTATTTTTTTCATGAATTATTCATTCATTGTTTTTTCATTCGAAAATAAAAATGATCAGATTCATTGCAACTTCAGTTCCACCTTTCGAAGATGCTGCAGGAACGTCAAAACTCAGTTGGTGTTGATGAAAAACTTGCGAACGGCTCAATTTCTTTTAAAGAGCCTTCAAAAGCTCCAAAAGCGCAGAAGGGTGGTGAAATCAATGCCTTCACACTGATGCTCACCTTCATCTCGGCCATAGGGGGGTTTCTGTTTGGCTACAACACGGGAGTGGTCTCAGGAGCTCTCATCATGCTTGATGTTGTCAAGTTGTTACACCATTGATTGTTTAATTTTTTTTTTTTCAATTGAAAAAAACATGCAGCAAAGAGATTACAGGATCATTCAATAAATTTTCAGAGTGTACTCCCAATGACATCACTGAAAAAACAAATATTTGTTAGTATCACTATGGGAGCAGCCATGTTTTTTTCACTCATTTCTGGTATATCTAATGATCTCATTGGACGCAAAAAGACCATAATGTTAGCATCTCTGGTGTTTGTGGTAGGGGGCATCACACTGGCAGCCTCACAGCATGTTTTAACACTGCTCATCGGCAGGTTCATCATCGGGGTTGGCATAGGTATGTGTTTTTTTTATTCAATTACCCATCACTCTAAGGCATTGATTGTTTTTGAAACTTTGTGGCATTAAATGCCATCCTGAAAAGTATCATTTTCATCATTGTCTTCTGTTATATGCTTCCATGCATGAAACTATTTTTCCAGGCCACTTATCATTCTCACTTATCAATATCCATGCCAATGTACACCCCTTCATACACACCCAACCATATCTATCCCACTCATCCACACACCCATGTTCACCCCCCCACACCCACTCCAGGCATATCTTCCATGAGCATCCCGATGTACATAGCAGAGTGTTCCCCACGGGCCCATCGAGGTCTCCTCGTCACCCTCAACACCATCTTTGTCACAGGAGCCCAGTTCATTTCGTGCCTTGTCTGCGCCCTTGCTAGCTCTTACCAACTCAATGGCTGGAGGTTTGTGTCAAGGTGGTAGTGAGTATGTGTGAGTCTATAAGGTTTGTGGCTGAGTGGTGGTTCTTGTTTGGTGTTTGTTTTTTTTCATTCCATCATCTACTTCAATGTTTTTCAATGGAACTTTTTGCCATTCTCATTTGCACCATTCCACCCCAGGGTAGCACTGGGGCTGGGAGCAGTTCCAGCCTTCATGCAGCTGGTCCTTTTCCTCTTTCTGCCGGAGAGTCCACGGTGGCTGGTGTCGAAGGGGAAGGAGGCGGAGGCAAGGAGGGTCTTGCAGAAGATCGAGGGAGACGACGAAGTGGTAAATGAGGAAATGACCTGCATTAGGAAGCCCTTCATGGAGGACAAGGACTCCAATAGTGAGTGTGTTTGATTGATAACTGATTGGTTTGGAGCCAACTGGTTCTTATATTATTATTATTCAAAATAAGTCGCTCAGTTGTCAATGGAATGTACTGAACCACCTCCCCTCCATGGCAGCCTCGAACGCTTTCTCAACGCTGGCCAGGGTGGTCGGCACGGGCCACGTGAGGAGAGCCCTCATCATTGGCTCCATGCTGCAACTCATCCAACAAGTCGCCGGAGTCAATGCTGTCATGTGCGTGTGTGTGTGTGTGTGTGTGTGTGTGTGTGTGTGTGTGTGTGTGTGTGTGTGTGTGTGTGTGTGTGTGTGTGTGTGTGTGTGTGTGTGTGTGTGTGTGTGTGTGTGTGTGTGTGTGTGTGTGTGTGTGTGTGTGTGTGTGTGTGTGTGTGTGTGTGTGTGTGTGTGTGTGTGTGTGTGTGTGTGTGTGTGTGTGTGTGTGTGTGTGTGTGTGTGTGTGTGTGTGTGTGTGTGTGTGTGTGTGTGTGTGTGTGTGTGTGTGTGTGTGTGTGTGTGTGTGTGTGTGTGTGTGTGTGTGTGTGTGTGTGTGTGTGTGTGTGTGTGTGTGTGTGTGTGTGTGTGTGTGTGTGTGTGTGTGTGTGTGTGTGTGTGTGTGTGTGTGTGTGTGTGTGTGTGCGTGCGTGCGTGCGTGCGTGCGTGCGTGCGTGCGTGCGTGCGTGCGTAGTATCAACTATCACCAAAGCCATTCAAAACCACTCCCACCAACCTTTCCACCACCACCACCACAGGTACTACAGCGCCACCATCATCCAGATGTCGGGGGTGGAAGACCTTTCAAACGCCATCTGGCTCTCCGCCCTTGTGTCTTCGTTCAACTTCCTTGCCACCTTCATCAGCATCCCATTGGTCGATCGTGTCGGTCGGAGAGCCCTCACTCTTGTCTCATTGGCTGGTTTGTGCTGCTTGTGTCTTATAGGAATCTTTTTGTGGCGTTTTTGTTATTTTTATTTTCCAAATATTTCATTGATTATTGTTTATTATTATTATTGTTTTTGTTTTTAATTGTCATTTATTATCAATATTTTTCAAATTATTCGATTATTAGTTTATTATTTTTAAATTACAAAAAACCATTTCCCTCACACCACCACTTTCACACAGGCACCTTGGTGGGTTTGTTGGTGCTGGGCACAGGCTTCAAGCTGGCCAGCACCAACTCTCCACCCTCCAGCCTCCTCCTCTCCAACACCTCCTCCCACTGCCACTCACACAGGTCTTCTTCCACCCTCATTACTTCACTCATTGGATGCCTCATTAGTTCGTCAACCAATCTCTTCAATGATCAGCCAATCAATGTATCAATTGAGTACACCATTAACAGTTTAGGTAATTGATTCTTTTATTAAATTTTCTTCTTTTACTTTTCAGATCTTGTGCACCATGCGTGTCAGACCCGGCTTGCAACTTCTGCTTCCAACCCGACGATTCGTCCTTCCTCAACTCCTTCTGCTCACCCTCCTCCCTCAACATCACCACCATCAACCACAACAACGACGATCTCTCCAGCCAGTGTTCTGACACTTTCAACACTTCATTCCTGCTCGACAACCACCCCATCGGCTCTTCCATCAACAACTACAAGCACCTGGACATGACTTGGAAGGCCTCGAGCAGATACTGTTCCACGTCCTTTTCATGGCTCTCCACCTTCGGAATGGCTCTCTTCCTCATCTTCTTCGCCCCTGGTCTGTCCTTTCCTTCCTTATCTTCTTGGCACTTTGTCTTATTGCAATAATCACTAAATTTAGTAATCATTTCGAAATGAAATCGGATTTTAAATGAAACGCTACAATGTTAACAATCAAAACGAAGCATTAATAATCTAATTTCAAAAATGAAATTCTAAAAAAATTATTAAGTTCAACGTTGGGCGCCACATAATGCAGGGATGGGTCCAATGCCGTGGACGATCAACTCTGAGATCTACCCAAACTGGGCCAGAAGCACATGTGTTTCCATAGCCACCTGTGTCAACTGGCTCTCCAACATGGTCGTGTCGTTTGTCTTTTTATCGCTCATCCAGCTGCTTGGGGGATATGGTGAGTGGGGAAGGGGGGTTTAAAGGTTGTGGTGGGGGTGGTGTGTGGTGGAAGGGGAAGGAGGATGGAAGGTGTGTACGTGAAAGGGTGAATCAATCAACCACATTCACCACCATAAACTGCCGCACTCTCCACAAACAACCACCACACCACAACCCCTCTCCACGCAGGAGTCTTCTTCTTGTTTGCAGCACTCGTGTTCTTTTTCCTGCTCCTGCTCTTCCTGCTCCTGCCTGAGACGAAGGGGCGCAGTCTGGAGGAGATTGAGGAGGTGTTCAAAGGTCACCTTCTCGTCGCCAACAACACGCCTAAGCTGCTGAAGGAAGAGGTGGTCCTTTGAGGGGGTGGTGTGGCTGGTTGAGGGGGTGGTGTGGCTGGTTGAGGGATGGTGAGGAGGGTGGATGACGTAGGTTTAAATGGTTGGTTGGCGTAGTGTAAGGTGGTTGCTTGGTTGTTATGAGGCGGCAGGGGGTGTAGATTGTTTTTCAGAGCATTTTCACGTTTGTTTGTTGAACTCACGGAGTTATGGCGGTTTCCACACCCCTCCTCCATTCAAGGGGTGGGCCCCATCCTTCATTACGATGATTCTCCAACTTTGTAGATTTAATTATACATTTTTGGTCAAGTTCACCAAGCGTGTAAATATTCGCAACTTAAGTTTGTTTTTAGCCGGTGCTCTGTCTCTGGAATTCCACTTTTAACCCTCTTTCAAGTTCACCACCACTCGTGATCGCCTGCAGCCTTGCCTGCTCGAACTCCCGCTTAGATTCATTGTTTCTTATTATTAATATTTTTTAAATCATTATTATTATTTTTTAAATCATTAATATTTTTTAAATCATTATTAATATTTTTTAAATTATTATTAATATTATTTAATTCATTATTAATATTATTTGAATCATTATTATTATTATTTTCATCCTTTATATTATTTGTATCATTGTTATTATTCTTGTTATCATTTTCATAATATTAATGATAATAATGATAATTATCATTGTTCTTATTGTCTGTCAGCGTGCGATAGGTAGACGAATAATAGATTCTGAGCGGATCTTGTAAAGCCAAATAAAATAGTAAAAAGTGGTATACGGAGCATAATAACAGGAATAAACTTCAAAGTGATATTATTATTATTATTATTGTTGATTTTATTCGAAATATTATTTATTAATTAGTTATTTTGTTTATTGTTTTTATTTTTTATATCTGGCAGTCTTCCGTTCGGGTGCCTTGTCTCCTGACGTGCTGTGATATTCCTCTTCCACGCCATCTTCTGTCTCAGCCATGTGTGATAATATATGTATGTGTGTGTGATAATATGTGTGTGAATAATTTGCATTATCAACGCTCCAATGATATAAATATCAGTTCACGAGTCGAAGATGAACGTTTGTGATGTCATCAAGCCGAAACGAGGTAGGTAGGGTCATTTATTTGGCGCTTTTTTTGTAATGCTTCAACAAATTAGGTATTCATCTCTTAATAAATGACCTAAATGAATTAATTGGGTCACTTGCCCCCTTCACCGTGGGCCCTTGGAGTGTTGGTGGCCCTCCATGTTAAGAGTTCTCCCTTGGTGACCGCCTGTGTTTTGAAACACCATGGTCACGTGTGGGAGGTTGCATCCGTTGCAAAGTCACCGCAACAGCAATACATCCGAGTGCTCTTTAATTCCTACCTGTCGTAACCATGGT
>OX387246.1:13631524-13659024 GCA_947562095.1 Branchellion lobata | reverse complement strand
TCATCATCATCATCATCATCATCATCATCATCATCATCATCATCATCATCATCATCATCATCATCATCATCATCATCATCATCATCATCATCATCATCATCATCATCATCATCATCATCATCATCATCACAACAGTGTAACAAGTATCCAATGACTACCGTTGTTGAATGGCTTGGCAACTGAATGAAGTGTTTTTAAAGCACAAACAAACATAGGCTTTCAAATAATACAAACCAAACATAACATTGATAAACATGATTAAGAAAACAAATATTAACAAACAAACAGTAAATTCAAACAGTACATAACAAAAATAATTTAACTTATCTTAGTTTTATCATTCTTATAGTATTTTATCAAAGTTAAGTAATATGTTTCTCGAAGTTTAGTATTATATTTATCACATAATAGTATTGTATTGATCCGTATTATAATAATTATATTAAGTTATTGTTGTTATTATGATTGTATTGGTAGATGTAGATGCGGAAGTCCTTGCTGGAGACGACGATGGAGGAGGAGTGGAGGAGGCAGGTGTCGAAGCACTCCGCATGCTTCATCTTGCTCTTCAACGCCCTCAAGTACTTGCCCTCCTGGGGGTGTTTCGAGGTGAATGGAGGATGAATTGAGGTGAATGGCGATGAATTGAGGTGAATGGAGGATGAATTGAAGTGAATGACGATGAATTGAGATGAATGAAGATGAATTGAAATGAATGGAAGATGAATTGAGGTGAATCAAGACAAATTGGGGTGAATGAAGATGAATTGAGATGAATGGAAGATGAATTGAGGTGAATTAAGATAAATTGGGGTGAATGAAGATGAATTGAGATGAATGGAAGATGAATTGAGGTGAATGAAGATGAATTGAGATGAATGGAGGATGAATTGAGGTGAACAGCAATGAATTGAGATGAATGGAGGGTTGTGGGTGATTGAGAATTATTTTTTCAGAGGATTCTTTGGTGTAAGTTTGAGTGGTTAGTGGGTGTTTGTTAGCTGCGGGATTTTTGGTCACTCAAACTCGTAATACACATGCGTGCACACACAAAATTCACAAAAGCTACACTTACCACACCTATAAACAACCATCCCCTAAACCTGGGTGAAGATGGTGACGTTGAAGTTGTTGTGGTTATCAGCCACCACCAGCTCCCCTATGGTGTTGATGCCCACTCCAATGGGGTAGTTAGTGAGACCGATGCCCCCAATTGTCCTCAAGAAGGCTCCATGGTAATCGAACACCACCACGCCATGGCGCCTGTTGTCACTGATGAAGATCTCCTCCCTCTCGTTCACCGCCACCCCGTTCGGGAAGTTGAGCTTTTTGTCCACCACGAAGCGGTTGAGTACCGACCCGGATGAGTTGAAGATGATCACTCGCATTATCTGTGTGTTTGTGTGTGTGTGTGTGTGTGTGTGTGTGTGTGTGTGTGTGTGTGTGTGTGTGTGTGTGTGTTTTTTTTTTTTTTTTTTTTTTTTTTTTTTTTTTTTTTTTCAATTCCCTATTCTCCCATTGCCTCGATCTCACAAATTTCTTACTTTCACTCGTTTTCTCATCTCTCATTATTACTCTACCACCCATCCACCCACCCGTCCACTCATTTATCTACCCATTCACCTACCAATTCGTCCAACCATCCATCCACCCATCCATCCACCCATTCACCCACCTTTTCACCCACCCATCCACCCATACACCCATCCATCTACCCACTCATCCACGCAGCACCCATCACCACCCACCTTGCACTCCACCACCACCACCCTCCCCATCTTATCCACAGCGATGCCTCTGGGGTGCTGCAAAATCTGATGACCAAACCTCTTAACGAAGATCCCCTCTTCGCTGTACACACGCACCTGCGTGGATGGCATTCGAAAAGGTGACATTTTATTATTATTGTTGCTTTTTTCCTTATTTTTTGTTTTTATCATATCAATTTTATTTATTTTTTCTTTTTATCATATCAATTTTATTTATTTTTTGTTTTATAATTATTTAATCTAGTAACAACATATTACTATCGTTCATGATAAATATTTGTCACCACTTATAATAAAAATTTTTTTTATACATATTCTCTTCAATGGAATTTTTGCAAATTTAATGTTCAACAGCAAAACAACGCAGCAGCAGCAGCAACAGCAGCAGCAGCAGCAGTAGCAGCAGTAGCAGAAGTAGCAGCAGAGGCAGCAGGAACAGTAGTGGCATCGGCAGCAGCAGCAGACCTGGTGCGTGGGACTGCGTTCAGTGACGTAGATGTCGCCTGTGCTGGCATTAACTGCCAGTCTGTTGGGGTAGGCCAGGTCACAATTCCCCTCGTCCCTCCCACCATCCCCCCCCACCATCCTCATCAACATCCCCTTGCTGTTGAATGCCTGTGTGGAGGAGGGGGGGGGGGGGGGTAGGAATGGGTTGGGTGATTGGAGAGTACTTTCTGGTGAATAAAACGTTCATGAAATGCCATTCAGTGATTGTAATATTTGGGAACACTTTTGTTAAATGGGTCATTCTCTATCGTTTTGTGTTATGTCGTTGCAAAAACGAAACCAGGAAACAACAAGAAACAACAATGGAACTTGGAAACACAATAAACAACAAAAAATCATCACTACCAACACTACAACAACAAAAAATACAACAACACCACAATAAGAACACCAACAACCACACCAACAACACCCCAACAACCACATAAACAACACCGCAACAACCACACCAACAACCCCCCAACAACCACACTAACAACATCACAACAACCACACCAACAACACCTCAACAACAACCTGGATGCGGTGGTTGTTGGGGTCAGCAACCAGTATTTCTCCTCGGGTGCTCACAGCCAGTCCACTGGGCTCCAGGAACTCACCGGGGTCTCCTCCGTACTCTCCAAACTTCGTGACGTATTCCATCTTCGTCCTCTTCACGTCGCTGCCATAACCGCCTTCCGATACTATGGCTCTGCACAGGGTTGTATATGGGGATAGTCATATGGGGGTTGCATGGAGTACGGAGGCGGCGAATTGGAAAGTAGCAATTCAAAGTTTTTAATTGAAGATTTAATTATGGAATTGAGAATTCAAGTGATGAATTGAGAATTCAAGTGATGAATTGAGAGTTCAAGTGGTGAATTGAGAATTCAAGTGATGAATTGAGAATTCAAGTGATGAATTGAGAATTCAAGTGGTGAATTGAGAATTCAAAGACTCATTTTTCAGAAATAAATCTTTCCCATGCACTTCAACTCCTCTTAACTTTCCCTTCGACTTATCACCACCTTCATTTTTTTAATTTCAATTCTTTTCTTTCCATCTTTAAATTTTTTCGATGTTCTGTAACCTTTCCAGTCTTTTTCTAGATATTCAATGAAGACTATGACTATTTTTTTATTCACCAAACAGCACTCACTTGATGGGGCTGTCGAGGTTGGGGTTGCACAAGGGATGGGTGGTTTGGTGGTAGGTGGTTTGGGGGTGGGTGGTTTGGTGGTGGGTGTTGTAGGCGTCGTAATGGGAGTTGTAGCGGTCGTTGATGCAGTCAAGTCTAGACGATGAGAAGAGATGGTTGTGGAAGATTCTGAATGTTTTTTTGTTCTAATTGGAAAGATTTTTTTGAGAAAAATTGAAAACTATTGAGTTGAACTTTAGCACACACTCCAAAAAAACACCACACAGAACATGGGCACCTGTTGTCGCTGTTGACAGAGCATTCATGATGCTGACTGGAGGACAAGCTATGCATGACGCTACGCTTCAGCTGCTCCCTCGGGTTCTTACGTTGCGCTTGAGTGAACATCACTGCTTGAGACTCGTTTTCCAGGTCTCCGTTCCTTGCACCCTCTTCCACCACCCAGTCGTCACAGCCTTCCACCACGCCATAAGCCTCGTCGACTGCTCTCTTGATGCCTCCCTTGTCCGCTTCGAAGTGCAGTCTGGTCACCAGCCGCTCCACGTCACGCAGGTCCACGCAGGCGCTTGCGTGCTCGCCCACTCTGGCCACCAACTCCTGCTTCAGGAGAAGGTGGCTGGGGTGGGAGGGCATGCCCAGGAGAGTCTTGATAAGCAGCTCCGTTTCATTCAGAACCACAAAGTTGTCTTCAAGCTTCGCCGCCAAGTCTTCCAACTTGCTCCTCCTGCCTTCGTAACTCTCCTGCAGGCGACCAAGAACCTCTTCTTTCTGGTTCTCTAGCACCTTGTTGGGGTGGTTGTGTGTGTCTTTCTTGTGTGTGTGTGTGTGTGTGTGTGTGTGTGTGTGTGTGTGTGTGTGTGTGTGTGTGTGTGTGTGTGTGTGTGTGTGTGTGTGTGTGTGTGTGTGTGTGTGTGTGTGTGTGTGTGTGTGTGTGTGTGTGTGTGTGTGTGTGTGTGTGTGTGTGTGTGTGTGTGTGTGTGTGTGTGTGTGTGTGTGTGTGTGTGTGTGTGTGTGTGTGTGTGTGTGTGTGTGTGTGTGTGTGTGTGTGTGTGTGTGTGTGTGTGTGTGTGTGTGTGTGTGTGTGTGTGTGTGTGTGTGTGTGTGTGTGTGTGTGTGTGTGTGTGTGTGTGTGTGTGTGTGTGTGTGTGTGTGTGTGTGTGTGTGTGTGTGTGTGTGTGTGTGTGTGTGTGTGTGTGTGTGTGTGTGTGTGTGTGTGTGTGTGTGTGTGTGTGTGTGTGTGTGTGTGTGTGTGTGTGTGTGTGTGTGTGTGTGTGTGTGTGTGTGTGTGTGTGTGTGTGTGTGTGTGTGTGTGTGTGTGTGTGTGTGTGTGTGTGTGTGTGTGTGTGTGTGTGTGTGTGTGTGTGTGTGTGTGTGTGTGTGTGTGTGTGTGTGTGTGTGTGTGTGTGTGTGTGTGTGTGTGTGTGTGTGTGTGTGTGTGTGTGTGTGTGTGTGTGTGTGTGTGTGTGTGTGTGTGTGTGTGTGTGTGTGTGTGTGTGTGTGTGTGTGTGTGTGTGTGTGTGTGTGTGTGTGTGTGTGTGTGTGTGTGTGTGTGTGTGTGTGTGTGTGTGTGTGTGTGTGTGTGTGTGTGTGTGTGTGTGTGTGTGTGTGTGTGTGTGTGTGTGTGTGTGTGTGTGTGTGTGTGTGTGTGTGTGTGTGTGTGTGTGTGTGTGTGTGTGTGTGTGTGTGTGTGTGTGTGTGTGTGTGTGTGTGTGTGTGTGTGTGTGTGTGTGTGTGTGTGTGTGTGTGTGTGTGTGTGTGTGTGTGTGTGTGTGTGTGCGTGTGTGTGTGTGTGTGTGTGTGTGTCTTTCTTGTGTGTGGTATCGTTCATTTCAATGTCTTTCGAATGCTTTTTTTTCAAAAATTAAAATTAAAAAACCTAAACTAAAATTAAAAATAATAATTAAAAAAAATTGTTTTTCATCAACTTCAGCACAGCCCTCACTTGCAGGAAACACACATGAAACTCTTCCACTTTTGCCCTCATTTCTTGCTGCCTGTCACAGAGGCGCTTCTGTTGCGCTACCACCCCTTCAAACAGCCCTCTCAGTTGCTCTGCTTGGCTTCTGCTCCTGCCTCTGCACTGTACCAGCTGATCATTCTGCATCTCTTGGAAGGCCGATAGGTTCATATACTCATGCTCCGAACAGCCTTTCTCCAGACAACCGTCGCAAGCGAGGGCGTTGCAAGAGAGACAGTAGGACGTGTATGCAAGGCTTGGGTGCATGTGGCAGTGTTGCTCTGTGTCTGTGTGCGTGTCGTTGTTTGTGTGGTTGTCCATGTGAGTTTTGTTGCTTGCGGGGTTGTCGGTGTGCGTGTCTGGGTGGCTGGCAGAGAAGAGGTTATGGGAGTTGGACAGGTGACTCGTAAGGTTGAGGAAGTCAAAAGAGTGGGAAAGGTTTGGTGGGAGGCTGCCCAGTTTCTCTGGGCTGTTTTGTTCTGTGGCTTTTTGGAAGCCCGCCAGCGGACAAGAAGTTGTCTTCGTTAAGGAGTTTTGTTCCACCACCGTTTCTTTGTTCTCTTCCATTGTTCTCCTGCTTGTGGTCTTCAGTCTTTTCCTTGTAGTTTCAATTAGACGTTCGATTCATTCAAGTTGGAACGGAATGAATCCTTATGGGGCTACAGTGAAATTAAGGAATTTCAATTAAGTTGAATTTGCGCTCAGTTAGAATGTTTTTTTCAAGTTTTATTAACACAAGCCTTTCCCGAAAGGTGACAGCTGTAATTATAGGCAGGTTGTTAATAACTACAAACACATACATAACAAACTATAATACAGTACTATATAATACTCACAATGGAGTATAATACAATATAAAACAGTACTGTGGAGTACAACACGATAGTACAATAGTGCCAGTACACACAAGCTTGGCCACTCCTGTTACACCCTTCAGACAGGTCCATCTGAAAGTTTCATGTGCACGCCTTTGTGACGCCACCCCCTCAAGACGCCACCACCTCAAGTCGCCACCCCCTCAAGATGCCACCACCTCAAGTCGCCACCACCTCAAGACTCCACTACACCAAGACGCCACTTTCACTACTACTCCCAATTGTGATTGTTTTGTTGTCAGCATATTAAGTTAACGATTAAAAATTTTATTATTTATCTTTCTTCATGTTTTAAAGTTTATCTTTCAAATTCATTGAAACCCGTGTAAGTTACAAGTAAGAAGCTGCTTTAAAACGATATTTTGCTTGTACTACCAACTTTCATGTTCTTCCCATTGTTTGTACGCCGTTCGTATTTTAATTCACAGAGACAGCTGCTACAGATTTGTATATTGTATCACAGAGATTAGTTGCTACAGATTTGTATATTGTATCACAGAGCTTAGCTTCTACAGATTTGTATATTGTATCACAGAGATTAGCTGCTACAGATTTGTATATTGTATCACAGAGATTAGCTTCTACATATTTGTATATTGTATCACAGAGATTAGCTTCTACATATTTGTATATTGTATCATAGAGATTAGCTTCTACATATTTGTATATTGTATCATAGAGATTAGTTGCTACAGATTTGTATATTGTATCACAGAGATTAGCTTCTACATATTTGTATATTGTATCACAGAGATTAGCTTCTACATATTTGTATATTGTATCACAGAGATTAGCTTCTACATATTTGTATATTGTATCACAGAGATTAGTTGCTACAGATTTTTATATTGTATCACAGAGATTAGTTGCTACAGATTTGTATATTGTATCACAGAGGTTAGCTTCTACAGATTACGCAGGAACACCAGCACGAAACATTTCTAGGCCGCGTTGTGTGATATTAAAAAAAAGAATTTTTATCGGCTAATGTTCTAGTGGTCTCAATTACATGTTCCCGTCGCAAAGTAGAGGCTATTAAAAGACAGAATACGAAGTAGGAATTTCTACACGAATTACTACGAAAGAAACCAAATTACTCTGCTGTATATCTTCAATAGCTACTCCTTTGTATACAACACATCAAAACTGATACTTACAATATAAGCTAACTAGTATACAAAACAGCTCAAAGTTATTTTATACAATACAAGCTAATTAATATAAAAATCTTGAAGCTACTCCAGGCATTATGGCGACTGGTTCTGGTGTTACCTTGGTGCATCGTTCCCTCTCAAGCTTGCACAAGAGATCCCACCCCCCACCCCCACCCCCCCTCATCAAGGCCCCATGCGGTGTCAAGGGACACCTTCAATCTTCAAAAAATACAATATTTTGTAAATTATGAAAAAATAAGATGTTTCATAGAAGAATGGGGATGGAACATTCCACGGAAGGAATGGGGATGGAACATTCCACGGAAGGAATGGGGATGGAACATTCCACGGAAGGAATGGGGATGGAACATTTCACGGGAAGAATGGAAAAATACCGAATTCCCTGAAGGAGTGAGAGTGAGGTGTCCCATAAGAGGCTGGAGGATGGGAGAGATCCCACAGTAGGGAAACAGAAGGAACTTCATAACTTGTTGGAAATGGAAAAACCAATAATGGAGACGATGGAGCAGTCGTTTGGTCTGGTGCACCGTTGGGTGGTGTCTGTGGTGAGGTCCCGTGGAGGATGCCTCTATGGGTGGTTCATAGGGTCCTGGTGCCGCTCACAGAAAAACAAGAAGGCAACAACGAAAATTAATTCTATGAAAAAAACAACAACAACAACTACTACTACTACTACTACTACTACTACTACTACTACTACTACTACTACTATTACTACTACTACTACTACTACTACTACTACTACTACTACTACTACTACTACTACTACTACTACTACTACTACTACTACTACTACTACTACTACTACTACTACTACTACTACTACTACTACTACTACTACTACTACTACTACTACTACTACTACTACTACTACTACTACTACTACTACTACTACTACTACTACTACTACTACTTGCAGTCTTAGGCACGCGGGCAATAAATTCTGTTTCATTTTTTTGTTTTTTTTGATGTTCAAAAAGGAGTTTTCAGTGCTTGCATGAATAATTCGTTGTGTGTGAGAGCCTGTGAAGGGAAAAAATGAACGAAGTCGCAACTAAAAAGTCTCAATATCAAATAAATATTAAACTATTAAATTTAAAAAATTAAAAATAAAAAAATGGAAAAAATAAGTAGCAACTTTTCCATGCAATCGTCTCACTGTCAATTAAAGGAGTTTCTGACAGGAGAAGGAAGAAGAAGAAAAAGAAAAAAAAGAGGAATAGGAAGAAAAAGATTAAAAAGAAGATGAGGAAGCAGAGATGGAGAGAAAGGAAAAAAAAAGAAAAAAGAAAAAGAAAAAAAAAAGAAGAAAAAGAGAAAAATAAAAAAAATAAAAAAGGAGGAAAGAAAGAGAGAAAGAAAAAGGAGGAAGGAGGAGGAGGAGGAGTGATTGATGTGGTTATGCTCCATACACTCTCTAATGCTTTCACTCCATTATGCAAGGAATTACAAACAACGACTGATTTTTTATTCAAAAAACTTTGTTACTCTTTTTGAAATAGTTTGAAATAGAATAAAAAAAAATATATTTCAAAACCTTTTAAAATATTTAAACATTTCACAACTCCCTTTCAAACTTCATACTCCATCGCAACCACTCTTCTTCTCTCCACAACCAGCAGAACTTCCTGCCTCAGAAGCTCCATCACGAAGGTACGACTAATTCCGCACCATTTCCTTCCCATTCACCACTCGGCGTGTTTCCAGTTCAAGGCCACCCAGCTGTTCTATAAATAGCTCCAGCGTGCGCACCTTGTGCACACGATTGTGCAACTTACAGTCGAACGGAGGTGTACAGTCCAAGCTCCTCTTCTGATTGCCTCCCTGAATTATTAAGGCAGGGGAATGAAGCCCAGAAAACAACTAAAGTGGAGCCATCTTTTTTCTGATTCTTCCACATTAAGTTCATTAATTTCCAAAACGGAATATCCTCCTCTCATCCTTTTCAATCTTTGTCCGCTTCACGAATACCTGCTTTTGCACAACGACGAAGCCTTAAATCACGTGGGCTGCGTGCAGACAGCAAAAAAGCGCTTTATTTTTATCAGAAAAATTCCAAATTAATTATTTAAACAAAAAATGTTCAAAATTATTATTCCTTCAAGCCAAGCAGACCTAGGGCAAGTCACACGCCTTCAAGTAACTTCCAAGTCTTGCGACACTAATCTTCCTACACCACGTAATCTTACGCAATCACTTTAAAACTTTTTACAAACCAGCCACAGGAAAAAGAAACAAAAACCTGCGTACGCACGCACGTAGCCACACTACACGTACGAAGCCACACAACAGGCACGTAGCCACATCAGACGCAGCTTACTACGGGGTGGTGTATTGATTGCATAGAGACAACCGAAGCAGCGGAGCCTCTTATAAGCCTCCAAGATCTACATGAAGACGTCTCATAGTCCTCTTTGATTCCTAGACACGATGTGTAGATAAGTAGATAGGTTTTTCGTCCGAAGAAATTAATTTTGTCTGTACCTTGGAAAGGTGGGTGGCTGTCAGGTTAGCTTTGTGACGCCTTGCTGCTTCACAGGAGGGTGAATGAGGAGGATTATGATAAATGAATTTTCATTCTCAATTTTTAAATTTTCAACTGTTTGAAGCCAACTAAACTAACGAATGTCCATTTCTGAATGACCCTACCGTCAGCTTTAATTTTCCATTGCATGAATGTCAAGCGTCACTGGCATGACGTGACATAGAGACGTAAGCATAACACAATGACGTGGAACACGTCTAAGGGGTTTATGCTCCAATAAAATATTTTAATATCCTCAATATCAAAAGTTTAAACCACTTCCAACTCAAGCCCACATAACCAACTATCTGGTAGTTTGCATTTCTAATGCAACCACCACCACCAGGGACAGTATTGGAAGCACATTACACCACACCACACCACACCACACCACACCACACCACACCACACTACACCACACCACACCACACCACACCACACCACACCACACCACACCACACCACACTACACCACACCACACCACACCACACCACACCACATCACACCACACCACACTACAGCAGCAGCAGAGATGGATCCAGTGGCGATGGACGACTACGGGTACGGCAACGATGACCTGGACAGCAAGTTCAGCAAGTACACCTTCAACAACAACAACCCCAACCAGCCCGTTCAACAACTCTCTCAACAACAACAACAACAGTACATCGACCCAAACCAACAACAATACATCGACCCTAACCAACAACAACAATACATTGATCCCAACCAACAACAACAGTATGCCGACCCTAACCAACAACAACAACAACAGTACATGGACCCTAACCAACAACAACAAGCGCCCCTCAACAGCGCCAAGTTTGCCGACAAGCTCAATGAGAGTTTCAACTTGGCGTTCCCAAGCATCAAGAAGAACCTCTTATTCGCCAAGGCGTTTTACTTCTTCTTCTACGCCGCCTTCGGGTCCCTTTTCCCCCTCATCGGCGTGTACTTCAAGCAGCTGGGCATGTCCCCCTGCCAGACTGGCCTCCTCATCGGCTTGAGACCCTTCGTCGAACTCTTTGCCGGTCTGAAACATCTTTTTAATTTTTCAGTTTTTTTTTATACTTTTTTTTCGTTTTTTTTGCTTTTGTTGGAAGGATTTTTTTCTTTTTTTTTCGTTTTAAAATTTCTTGAAGTTTTTTTTTTGTTTTTTCGTGGTTTTTTCTGTTTTAAAATATTTCTGAATAACTTCGTTTTTATTTTTGAAAAATATTTTTTCAATTTAAAAGTTCTTGAAATTTCCTCGTTTTTTTTTTTTCTCTGAAACCTTTTGTTGCTTTTTAATGTGGGTTAGAAAAGAAAGTCACTGAGCTAGTGGGGCTCTTTGAGAACCCAGTTCAATACATGGAAGAATAAGAAGAAGATAAAGAAGAAGAAGAAGAAGAAAAAGAAGAAGAAGAAGAAGAAGAAGAAGAAGAAGAAGAAGAAGAAGAAGAAGAAGAAGAAGAAGAAGAAGAAGAAGAAGAAGAAGAAGAAGAAGAAGAAGAAGAAGAAGAAGAAGAAGAAGAAGAAGAAGAAGAAGAAGAAGAAGAAGAAGAAGAAGAAGAAGAAGAAGAAGAAGAAGAAGAAGAAGAAGAAGAAGAAGAAGAAGAAGAAGAAGAAGAAGAAGAAGAAGAAGAAGAAGAAGAAGAAGAAGAAGAAGAAGAAGAAGAAGAAGAAGAAGAAGAAGAAGAAGAAGAAGAAGAAGAAGAAGAAGAAGAAGAAGAAGAAGAAGAAGAAGAAGAAGAAGAAGAAGAAGAAGAAGAAGAAGAAGAAGAAGAAGAAGAAGAAGAAGAAGAAGAAGAAGAAGAAGAAGAAGAAGAAGAAGAAGAAGAAGAAGAAGAAGAAGAAGAAGAAGAAGAAGAAGAAGAAGAAGAAGAAGAAGAAGAAGAAGAAGAAGAAGAAGAAGAAGAAGAAGAAGAAGAAGAAAAAGAAGAAGAAGAAGAAGAAAAAGAAGAAAAAGAAAAAGAAAAAGAAGAAAAAGAAAAAGAAAAAGAAGAAGAAGAAGAAGAAGAAGAAGAAGAATAATAATAATAATAATAATAAATGCAATTTAGTTGACTACGTATGTTACAGCATCTACGTGTCATGCTCGGTCACCCTTAACCTTTTGTGACTTGATACGAAACGAAACGGAGTGTGATTGAGAAAATAAATGATAACACAGCAATAAAACTCAAAATCCGCTTTCAAAAACAAAAATCAAAATATGAAGCAAAAATAGAAACACAGCGACTTCGTATACGGAGCAACAGCTCTCAGAAGGCTCCATTCATGGCATATATCTCAAACATAACTCTTTTTAGTGACTTTTTCAATTATTTTTAGTCATCGAACTTCAAAAGCTCTACGGAATGCATATTGAAACATGCAAATGAGACTTGCGCCACGAACAAATAAAGACGCCAAACGAAGCAACCAGCAAAAGAACATATTCCCGAATGAAGCATCGAGGCATAAGGGCGCCTGAGATTGATGGCGCCTGAGATTGATGTGGCTGAGTGACAATTGAATTCCACGTGGCGTAGAAACAATCCGGCATTTCTCCATCACTCCCCCATCACTCCCCCATCATTCCCCTTTCACTCCCCCATCACTCCCCCATCATTCCCCTTTCACTCCTCCATCACTCCCCCATCACTCCCCCATCACTCCCCCGTCATTCCCCTTTCACTCCCCCATCACTCCCCCATCACTCCCCCATCACTACCCCATCACTCCCCCATCACTCCCCCATCACTCCCCCATCACTCCCCCATCACTCCCCCATCACTCCCCCATCACTCCCCCATCACTCCCCCATCACTCCCCCATCATTCCCCCATCATTCCCCTTTCACTCCTCCATCACTCCCCCATCATTCCCCTTTCACTCCCCCATCATTCCCCTTTCACTCCCCCATCACTCCCCCATCACTCCCCCATCACTCCCCCATCACTCCCCCATCACTCCCCCATCACTCCCCCATCACTCCCCCATCACTCCCCCATCACTCCCCCATCACTCCCCCATCATTCCCCCATCATTCCCCTTTCACTCCTCCATCACTCCCCCATCATTCCCCTTTCACTCCCCCATCATTCCCCTTTCACTCCCCCATCACTCCTCCATCATTCTTCTTTCACTCCTCCATCATTCCCCTTTCACTCCTCCATCATTCTTCTTTCACTCCCCCATCATTCTTCTTTCACTCCCCCATCATTCTTCTTTCACTCCTCCATCATTCTTCCATCATTCCCCTTTCAATCCTCCATCACTCCACCATTATTCCTCTTTCACTCCTCCATCACTCCACCATCATTCCACCACAGCCCTTCCAATAAATTCGTGGTGATCAATCTGTAACCATCTACCCAGCCATCCAATCATCCATTAATCCATTCATTCATCAATCAGTCCATTCATTCATTCATCAATCTATTCATTCATTCATTAATCTATTCATTCATCCATCAATCCATCCATTCATCGATTCTCCCCATCTACAGGGCCATTCTGGGGTAACCTGGCAGAGCGCTGGAAGAAGTGGAAGTTGATTTTGTTGGCGTCGCTCGGCTGCTGGTTCGTCTTCACGGTGTCTCTGGCCTTCGTGCAGCCCGCTGCCAACTCGTGCCTCATCCACAACGGCACCAACATCTTTGTCGCGAAGCCATACAGCATCTACGGACTCACGTTCGAGAACATGGTAGCCAGCAACGAAGCCGCCAGGAAGCGACACAAGAGGGCTCTGAAGGGAGAAAAAGATAAAAACAACAATGCTCAAGTCACAAGCAATAAGAACTTTTTACTTTTAAGAAACAACAGTCACAGGAGCTACCCTCTCGATGAACATACGGGCTTTCCTGTGGCCCTCAGCGGAGGCTACAGGGGAGTGAAGAGGATGAGGAGGAGTTCGAAAAAGAAAAAGTCGAGGAAGAAGTCCAAGAAGGTTACAGATTCACCAATCCTCGATGAAGAGGAAGAAGAAAGGAAGAAGAAAGAAAAGGAGGAGGAGGAAGAGAAGGAAAGAGAAAAGGAGAAGAAGGAGGAAGAAGAAAAGGCACACGAGAAAGAAGAAAAACACAAGGATGAGACAAAGGACGGTACAAAGGAGGAAAAAGACGAGGACAAGGAGGAGGACAAGAAGGAGGACAGTGAGTACGAGTATTACGTCATCGACGACGACGAGCCATTCGACGCAAGCAGACACACTCAACAGACCTTCTACCAGTTCAAGCAGTTCCCCTACCCCGCCATCGACATCCCGGGTCTCTCGCCCCTGCCCCTCAACCACCGCCACATCGTCAACCTGGAGAGTGAGGATGTCAAAGGACTGGTCTCACCCCCCCTCTCCGCTGTCGTCTACCGCGAAAGAGTGTGTGTCGCTGTTGTTGTTGTCTTTATAGTTGTTGCTGTTGTTGCCATTGTTGTTGTCTTTATAGTTGTCGCTGTTGTTGTCTTTATAGTTGTTGCTGTTGTTGCCATTGTTGTTGTCTTTATAGTTGTCGCTGTTGTTGTTGTCTTTATAGTTGTTGCTGTTGTTGCCATTGCTGTCGTCTTTATAGTTGTAGTTGTTATTCTGTTGTTGCTGGAAGCTTCAAATAAATTTGTAGTATTAATATTTCCACAATCACTCCTCAAACATTCACCTCTAATCATTCCAAACATTTTACATCAAACTTCCGTCTTTCATTTTTTTCTCATTTTTCTCAAAGGTTTGAATGCCTGAAAGGAATCACTAACAATTATTGAAATATTGAAAAAAATGACCGGTGTTAAACCTCCCACCACGCCATGCAACCACAGTAACAACATGCTTTTCACTATTTCAAATTGCTTGCGCATGAAGAAAAGTGAATTTAGAATGAAAAGTGAATTTAGAATGAAAAGTGAATTTAGAATGAAAAGTGAATTTAGAATGAAAAGTGAATTTAGAATGAAAAGCGAATTTTCAAAACAAAAAATCATTTTTCAAAGCTTCCAGCAGAATGTTTCTCTAATCACCATGCAACCACATGCAACCAACACAGGACATCACCAGCATCTTCTTGATCTTGCTGATCTTGCAGATCATCGGGGAGTTCCTAAGCACCCCCTCCATCAACCTGGCAGACACCGCCACACTGGGCTACTTGGAGGGAAGGACAGAGGATTACGGCAAGCAAAGAATCTACGGCTCCCTGGGCTGGGCTGTCTCTATGTTCTTCGTCGGCATCGCTCTGGACTATTCTAACATGTTCACGAACCACCCATGCGGAACCGAACACGTGGTCGATCGAAACTACATGACGTGCTACGCCGTCTTCGGCATCCTCATGCTGTGTGCTCTGGCGTCGGCCACCAAGTTCAAGTTCAGAGAGCTGGACACCCCTCTGCAAGTGGTGCAACTGCAGAAGATTAAGGAAAAGGTTTGTGTGTGTGTGTGTGTGTGTGTGTGTGTGTTTTTGTTTGTGTGTGTGTGTGTGTGTGTGTGTGTGTGTGTGTGTGTGTGTGTGTGTGTGCGTGGATGTGTTCGAGTGATTGGAAATAGATTCGAAGCAGAATGATGTTTGTTCAATGCTTGATCTTCTTCACAATGCACGAGGAAATTCCGATGAAGCCTTTGACAAGATAACATTGAAAAAAGTTTCTAAGAACATAATCAACCAACTAACCAACCACCAACAAGCACCCAACAACAACAAAAACCACCCCACAACAACAACAACCACCAACAACTACCAAACAACCACTAACATCAACCACCCAACAACAACAACAACAACCACCCTGCAACAACAACAACAACCCCCCAGGTGGTGGACACTGTGCAGAGCAAGTTCGGAGGGGGCAAGGAGGGAAAGGGGGAGGACGCCACAGGCGATCAGGGCACAGAGGATCAGGCTCTGAAGGACAACGAACAGCTACCTGTGAAACCCAACCCCATGACCTTCGTGCCACGAGGCAGGGCTGGCAGACTGCCCCACTGGGTCAGCGTGCTCAAGATGTTCGCTCCCATCCAGTACTCCTCCATGTTCTTCATTCTCTGGTTTAGCGGCTTTGGAGTTGGATTGGTGTTTGCCTTCCTGTTCTGGCACCTGCAGGACCTGGGAGGCACGCCCACCCTCTTCGGCATCGCCTCCGTCGTCAACCACCTCTCCGAACTGGTGGCCTTCTTCTTCATCAAGAAGGTCGTTGCCAAGCTAGGTGGGTGTCGTTGTTGTTGGTGTTGTTGTAATTGTTGTTGTTTTAATTGTTGTTGTTTCCGGTGTTGTTGTAATTGTTGTTGTTGGTGGGTGTTGTAATTGTTGGGGGTTGTTGTAATTGTTGTTGTTGGTGGGTGTTGTAATTGTTGGGGGTTGTTGTAATTGTTGTTGTTGGTGGGTGTTGTAATTGTTGGGGGTTGTTGTAATTGTTGTTGTTGGTGGGTGTTGTAATTGCTGGGGGTTGTTGTAATCGTTGTTGTTGGTGGGTGTTGTAATTGTTGTTGTTGGTATTGTTGTAATTGTTGTTGTTGGTGGTGTTGTTATTGTTAGGGGTTGTTGTAATTTTTGTTGTTGTTGAGTGGTGTTGTAATTTTTGCTGTTGGTGGTGTTGTTGGGTGAATGTACTTGGAGTTATCATGGTTACTGTTACACTGTTGTTGCAGTTATGACATAACTAGTGTTGCCGTATTCTTGCTGTTAAAGTGGTTGGAACAACACTGTTGTTGTTAGAGTATCGTTGTTGTTACAGTATCGTTGTTGTTAGAGTATCGTTGTTGTTGCTTTCATGAGTCTCAACTTCTGCACTTTCTTGAACGCTTGTTGCTGGTTCCTATAATCCTCTGCGGCTGCAATGCTTGAACTCATTGAAATGACTGAACTGAGCACTGATTGTTATGACTTTGAATCTTGTCCAAGGTCTCAAAAATGATTTCTCCAGAGCCGGTTCATGTTCCTCAAAGTTACGAACGTAACTTACCTGATGCGTAACTATTGACCATCTTGCACTTAGAGCTTTTGAACAAAGTGCCAAAAGGCGCGCTACAAAATTTGTAATAAGATTAGATTAGATCAGACGAGTAGTTCGATTAGTTCAGAATGAGTGCTCATAAAGGATAAGACCTTTCCCTGCCTGGCCTGCAATCGAATGGGTGCTCTTCTTCCAATTAAGAAGTTTGACTTGTTTAATATTCTCTATTAAAGCCTCCTCCTCCTCCTCCTCCTCCTCCTCCTCCTCCTCCTCCTCCTCCTCCTCCTCCTCCTCTTCCTCCTCCTCCTCCTCTTCCTCCTCCTCCTCCTCCTCCTCCTCTTCCTCCTCCTCCTCCTCCTCCTCCTCCTCCTCCTCCTCCTCCTCCTCCTCCTCCTCCTCCTCTTCCTCCTCCTCCTCCTCCTCCTCCTCCTCCTCCTCCTCCTCCTCCTCCTCCTCCTCCTCCTCTTCCTCCTCCTCCTCTTCCTCCTCCTCCTCCTCCTCCTCCTCTTCCTCCTCCTCCTCCTCCTCCTCCTCCTCCTCCTCCTCCTCCTCCTCCTCCTCCTCCTCCTCCTCCTCCTCCTCCTCCTCCTCCTCCTCCTCCTCCTCCTCCTCCTCCTCCTCCTCCTCCTCCTCCTCCTCCTCCTCCTCCTCCTCCTCCTCCTCCTCCTCCTCCTCCTCCTCCTCCTCCTCCTCCTCCTCCTCCTCCTCCTCCTCCTCCTCCTCCTCCTCCTCCTCCTCCTCCTCCTCCTCCTCCTCCTCCTCTTCCTCCTTTTCCTCCTCCTCCTCCTCCTCCTCCTCCTCCTCCTCCTCCTCCTCCTCCTCCTCCTCCTCCTCCTCCTCCTCCTCCTCCTCCTCCTCCTCCTCCTCCTCCTCCTCCTCCTCCTCCTCCTCCTCCTCCTCCTCCTCCTCCTCCTCCTCCTCCTCCTCCTCCTCCTCCTCCTCCTCCTCCTCCTCCTCCTCCTCCTCCTCCTCCTCCTCCTCCTCCTCCTCCTCCTCCTCCTCCTCCTCCTCCTCCTCCTCCTCCTCCTCCTCCTCCTCCTCCTCAGGCCATTTGAACGTGGTGTACATTGGCTTGGGAGCAAATGTTCTCCGCTTCATTCTTATCTCTTACCTCTCACGACCATGGCTGGTCCTGCCTCTGGAGTTCTTCCAGGGTGCGTTTTAGTACAATTCAAATTCATAACCAAAGCTATCTTGACTATAACTTCATCGACATTAGTACTTCACAGAGTACCACACCAAGAGTAATTTTCAACAAAAACTAAAAATTATTTTAGCAATGAATAAATAATTAAATAAATAAGTTGAAATTTCTATTGTCTTCTCCAACGTCCAAGAACCACTTCCTCCCACCTTCAAAATCAAAAATGTTTCCTTTCATCATTCCATCTGGCTATCCATCCCACCCCACTCCAAATCCCCTTCCCAACAATTAACACACAACCACGACCTCTACACCTCCCAGGCCTGACACACGCGTCAGTGTGGGCCTCAGGAGTCTCGTACATGACGCAGACGATCCCGGAAGAGAACAGATCGACTGCCCAGATGATCCTGCAGTCCTTGCACCTGGCTGTTGGCAGGGGCTGTGGCACCGTGATTGGTGGTATATTCATCAACAGCTATGGTAAGTTGTCATGTGATCAGTTGTATGGTGGCTGACCCTCTTCGACTCATTGCTTCTTCAGTTGAATGTTTGAGGATGGTAATCTTGTGTATCTCACACCCTCTCACACCTACACTCACTCCCTCTCACACGTACACTCACTTCCTTTCACGTACACTCACATCCTCTCACACCTTCACTCACACCTCACAGGCACAGCAGCTGTGTTCAGGGGCTACGGGGTCACGTGTTTGATCGTTGCTCTTGGTTACTTCGCCCTCAACTTCTTCTTCATCAGCAAACTTCCCCCCATTCTGGGAGCTCCACCCCCTTCCAATGACGTCACTACTGACGCCTACTTGGCGCCACATGGCGTCCCTGGGAGCACCATTTCAGGTGGGTGGGGGAGGGATGTCCATCAGAGATGGCGAACTTGGAATATTAAAAGCGCTTCATTTGAATTATTCAAAAAGTCAATCTTTAACCAATCCGTTCCAACTGCACCCTCACAGCTCAAGACTCGCAGTTCTCGCAGCCACAGCAGCAACAGAACTACGGCAACAATCCGTTCGGTAACAACGTCACCAACGACTACTACACGGGCCCCTCTGGCGGCGTTGACAACAACAGCAACAACTACAACGACATGAACCAAAACTACAGCAACACCAACAACTACAACAACTACAACTCCAACGCCAACTACAACAACGCTCCATACATCACAGAGCAACAGGATCTTTCGCAAGGTAGCAGGCTCTTCTTAGTGATGCTGTTACCTTCTTATAGTCTTATTATTTTTCTATCTCAATGCATTATCAACTACTTATCAATTCATCACCTGACGGTAACCACCAACCACCTGACCTTAGTTATATCTTTCACCTAATATTCAATCACTTCCAAACATATCACAAGTCAAGCTGTTAGAAAGTTTGACAAATTCTATAAAAAAGTTGAAAACGCCTATTTTTAAAAGTGAACACACATCGATGAAACTGTTAGTGATGTTGCTATATATTTCCCACTCAGAATCCACCACTCATTCGAAACACCACTCATTCGAAACACCACTCATTCGAAACACCACTCATTCGAAACACCACTCATTCGAAACACCACTCATTCGAAACACCACTCATTCGAAACACCACAACCTCTGAAATCCACAACCTCTGAAATCCACAACCTCTGAAATCCACAACCTCTGAAATCCACAACCTCTGAAATCCACAACCTCTGAAATCCACAACCTCTGAAATCCACAACCTCTGAACCCTCCAGGTATTTACCGACCAGAGCAGCAATGGGGGGGGCAGGCGTGAGGAATACTTGAAGTCAACCACTTTAGTTCCATCATTTCTTCTCACAGTTTCCTTGAACTCTTCTCCACTAGAACATTCAGAAGCCTAGCTGAAGCCGCCATTTTTTGTTCATCCCCTCTTTTTGCTCCTTCACCGAACCTTTTCACTCTCCAATCCTGGTGGTCTCCTAGTCAACAGACGACAATTTGTGCGTGCACAACATACAATAGAAACAACTGGCTTTAATCCAAAACGAAATTATTTGGATTAAAAGCAGATTGAAACTGGATTTCCTTCCTTGACGTGCGTTTTCCCGTCAACTCGTGAGCCACACAAGTTTAGTATTATATTTTTAGAGGGCCGTGGTGTATATTTTAACTTCGAAGCTTTAACATCGTAGTTAACCTCTCACAACTCTAAGCAACTATCCTACGCTTCAGTCTTGTAATTAATTTAAAAGTAAAACCAGAAGAAAATTAACTTAAAAAATTAGACGCCAGCCAATCGATTAAAATTTCGATAATTAATTGAATCAAATAACAACCGAATAATCAATGGTCAAGGGCTAATTCACGGAAAAACAATTAATTAAAAACAAAATAATTCAATAATCATTTAATTAGAGCCAATTAATGCATTGAAAGGCTTTCGAGGAGATCTATGAAACACCGGGTACGTGTGAGAATTTGTGTTTCCGTGTCCTCTTTTGTCGCATCGAGGTGGTTTATTGACTTTTGAAAGATTCTCTTCAGACTCCCATTGAGTCATTTGAATTTACTTTCAACTTTGAATTTATATTTTAAAAGTGGAAGTCATTTTAATTCGTTATTTTTCTTATTAACTTCGATTCTATCATTACCAACGTTTACTTTTTGGAACTGTCCAAACAGCTTAATGTCGTTGTAGAACCTTCTTCAAGAATGGCCATTTACAAGTCTTAGATGCAGAACGTGTAAAAGTGAACAAGAATGATTAATTTAACTTAATTACCTGATAAGTTAAATTAACAAGGCATACAAGTATTATAGAGTATTTTTTGTGTGAAAGTTATCGCCATCTTATTGTTATTTTGATTACGCATAGCAATAATTTTGACTATACAAAACATACTAATGAAACAAATGATAGGATTTTGTGAAATAAATAATAATGATAATAATCATTAATAATAAATATAATAATAAATATTAAAAAAATATTAATAATTTTTATTCTTTAAAAAGCTTATGATATAAATTCTGTTGAACTTACAAATAATACTTGTAGCTGATGATGTATTTCAACCATATTTATTTATGCATACCTTCATAGTTAGTCTTATATGCGGAAAGTTTACCGATTGTGTTTTCTCACTATGAACATTGCGTCATGAATGTATACGTGTGATCAGTTAGTGACAAATAAAACTTATTAGACTACCTTTCTCACTATTGTTTTCTTAGTCTTTATTAGATCAAGTCCAGACATACGCTGGAAATGTTACAAAAACACGGCGAACAATCGAACTAAAAAAGAAAACATTAAAATATACGAGAACATCATATAACGTTGCTTCGAGGCGCAGCGTAAAACACGTTTAGACTACATCTAATCTAATCTTATCAAATTATTTGCATAGCGGTGATTCCACACTATTCAATCCGCTACTAGAGGACTGAACACTAGGACGGCAGCTGTATTTTAATTGAGTCGCCGCTTTTAGAGTTCAAAGATGAGCTCACTCGACCACATTTTACAGCCGAACAAGCCAATAAAAAATGTTAAAATCTGATTTAATAGTTTAAAAAATTACATGCTTCAAGCGTTTTCGATTAAAAACTCACTTTAACAATAATTTATTAAAAAGCCTGAATAAAGTTACGTATATTCACTTTTAACTATATTCCGTCATGTTGAAATAATTTAAATTTGGCTGTTGTGAATTTCGCGGTTTTGTTAAAAGCTTAAGACTAGTGGAAAAAAAGGAGCGACAATGAATCCTTGTTACAGACCAGTCGTGAGGAATTGTCTTCCGACGAACGAGAACATATACAACCTGTTGCCAGCTATCGTCCAAACCCCCGGCAAAGAAAAGCTCTACAAATCAATTTACAATAGAAAAGTTGTGTTAGAAAGCGATTGTGGCAAAAGTGGAACTAAAACGTTTGGACGATCTGATCTGCATTTGAGGGGTCCAAAGAACTTTCTAAAGAAGGAGGAGGGGCGGCCTCGCATAGTGCTGGAGCAGCGTGTAAAGAAGCAAATGAACCATTCTTGTGACTCCGTCAAAAAGGCTCTGAAGCCCAAGCATGACGTGACACCCATTTGTGACGGCATAGAAAAACCCAAGATGTTCAAGAGGACCACCGTGGTGAAGAACGACTACTCCTTCAATCCGAACAAGAACTATTGTTCTGCACGAAAAGAAACGTTGCATAAATTCAATGAGTATTTGGATAAGCTTGAGGAAAAGAAAGAAAGAAATTTCATCAAAACCAATACGAAAAAAATTGCCTCTTTCCAAAAGAAAGTTGATAGACAAAAGTCTCTAGTTGTTTTTACAAGAAAGGGCGATAAATACCTATACGATAAATGTGGGTTTGATAATGCATATTCCAATTCTCAACGGATGGGAAAAACGCCAACTTATTTGAAAAATAGAAAAATTGAAGTCGAAAAAAATGTGAATGAGTTCAACGAGAAACTGAAAAAGAAGATAGAATCTGAAGCAATGAAGAAGTTGACGGACGTGGAGAGACAGGAATTGCTGGATTGTCTGGAGGCTAGTAGGGAGAAGTTGCAAATGAGGTTTGAAGCCCTGCCTCTGGTCAACTCTTCCTTCAAGACGAGAACTGCACGCATTAAACTTAACGAACTGCTCGCACAAATAGAAAAAGATATCAGACTCATCAGCGCTCACTCACAAATTTATGTTGCTCAGTGAATTAAGATATGACAAAATTTATATAATTTTAGATAATGCTGAAACCTCGCAAAAATTCCGTTTTTATCTGAATGTTGTATTTTATAGCTTGTTCGTGCTGAGTTGTTGAATATTATTTTGTTGAGAGTTTCTTCAAAAAATATTCATGATTTGTTTTCAATTGAATGTGCAAATTCTTTCATTCATAAAACTAAACAAATCAATCATAAAAATTCATACATGAAAAAAATTGATAAAAGAAGGCTCAATACTTAGGTATGGTCAATCACATCGCGGTTATTTTTACACATTAAAAGCTCTACCGGCGAATTTTCTATTCTAAATGCCTCAATTTCCTAGATGCCCGAAGTGTAAAAATCTTTTTGGATGGAAAGGTTTCAAATGGGAAAACATTTATAATTATTACGACAAAAGTTGTATGTTATAATCAGAGTAAAATATACTATCAACATTTACCAGTCTTATAAAATGAAAATATAGAGCGAAATAATAAATGAAAAAAATTTGATAATTCACCAGCGACTAGCGTAGATGAAAAGGCACCAAAGTTGTTGGAGTGTGGGCATGTGGTATGTCTATCTTGCATCAGGGCCTGTCCCATCATCGTCATCTGCCCTGTCTGCAAGGTCACAATTGGTCGTTTAGAACATTTTGAATTAATTTCACCGGTTTAGATTTTTTCGTTTTAATATCTTTTCATCTTGATTACCTCAACCATTTGACCACTGATGGTCTTCTCTACTTGTGATTCATTCCTTCTTCCATTCCTCTTCTCCACTCATGTTTTAGAGTTCTGAACAAAAGAAAAATGATTTGAGTGAAATGAAGTATGACATCCACACCATTGGAATGTGTGTTTTCAACTCCCTTGAGAAGATTAGGATCTACAAGTAACTGACTCTGCTTGTCTTATGAATTTTTTAAAAGTTCTACCATATTATTTTTACTTTATTAATAGTATTTCTATGTTTTCATGATTTTGAATGTTTTCCATGATGGCTCGTGACATTTCTATTTCATGAATTCCATCATGCTTTTTCAATCACACAGTAAAGACGTGTCTGGAAGGAAAAAACAACACAAAAACACAGGTAGCTTTCCATCAAGCTGTGTCTGATACCATAACATCAAAGTTTCACAATTATCTTTCAAAAAATTAATTTTGAAGGTGCTAAGAAGTAGGAAGTCAAAAAAATTAAAGATAAAATTGATAAAATATAACATCATAATAAAAAATGTGATAATCCATAGTTAATATTAATAATAGTAATGATAACAATCTGTGGCTTATGATAATTATGAATAATATGTCTCTGACTAATAATACAAATCCTCATTGGAATCACAAATTTCCAGCAAATGACTGGAATAATATTTTTGAATTTTTCTGCCATACGTCACTGTGCACCACCTCTTTGCCACAGTGAAGTGTGTGTGGTGTGGAGATGAATGTGGTGCGTGCGGATGCAGCAGAGAGTGCCACACACAACCTCCAGACCACCCCTTTCAACCCTCTCTTGATGTGTGCGTCTTGTTCCACCACCTCCTTCACCCTTGAACTTTTGAGAAATTCCACCCTTCCACCACCTTTTCACCCTCCTTCCATGAACCTCATTGTTTTCTTACCCACTCCAACACCTCCTAAACTACCATCCATCTTCCCACTCCTATCCCACTTCCATCACTCCACCCTTCTATTCCACTCATCCCCTCCTCAGCTCTTCATACAGGAAGTACTTGGAATGCTTGGACCATTGCACTTTGGTGTCGTCATATTGCCATGACGACCAAGTCCACTTGTGTTCCTTGTGCACCTCCAGTGGTAGCCATGACAACCACCACACCACATCCATCAAGCAGTATGTTAGTAGTGTTGTTATAAGGAATGCTGCTGTTTTTGTTGTTGACTTAAACTTCTTTGTTCAGAAAAATTAGTTTATTTTCAATTTTTGAAAGTTTTTTTTCATGTTATGATTCAAACATTCATCTTCCCATTCATTCATGCTTCATCCATCCATGCATCCTTCCATCCATCCATGCATCCATCCATACATGAATCCAGACGTATGAGCGTTTGGAGGGAGTGAAAGAGCAGTTGATTGAGGCCTCTCGGGTGCTTGACTGCTGCAAGAAGACTGAGAAAGTGAAGCCATCCATCCATTTTTCTATATCTCCATCCATTCGTTCATCCTTCCATCCATTCATTCTCTCATCCATCCATCCATTTATGTTTTGTTCCTCTATACATTCACTCCTCCATTCATCACTCCGCCATCCATTCAACAACATCTGCAGATGTTGAATCAACGGGCGGTAGCCATGGCAACGGACAAGAACACCTCGTTGAGGAGGGTTGCCAAGTTCTTCAACACACTCCACTCCCTACTGCAGTGCAGGTTGCTGCTGTTCTCATCATCTTCTTCTTCTTCTTCTTCCTCTTTCTTTTCATTTTCTTCATTTTCATTTTTTCCCTTCTTTTTTATCATCACTATTTTTTTCTTCTTTCTCTTCTTCTCCACTATCACCACCACCATCGCCACCACCACTGCCACTACCGCCACCACCATCGCCACAACCACTGCCACTACCGCCACCATCATCGCCACCACCACCGCCACTACTGCCACTACCGCCACCACTGCCACTACCACCACCATCATCGCCACCACCATCATCGCCACCACCATCACCAGGGAGGCTCGACTGGTGGACGAAATCAACAGGCACTTCTCACAGGCCATCAGCACCACCTCCCACCAGGTCCCCCTCCACAATCATTCATTTCGCCAATTAATTATAATAATAAGTTAAATTAATGCATCCTTCATCATATTTGCCTCTCTCTGCTCACTTTTTGTTGTTTTCTTGATTAGCTTGGTAGTTAATGCTGTGTTCTGATCACTTTCATCAGTAGACTCGTAATAATATTTCTTGTTAATAATATTTAATATTATTTGTGATATTTCTTTATAATAATTGTTATATTGAAAACTATTGCAGATAGAATCGTTACAATCACACACTCAAAGCATCCAAGCCTTCTTCCAAGGTTTTCAAAGTTATTATTATTTTATTTATTTTATAAATAAATATTCATTTTTTCTTTTTTTAAATATTTTGTGTACTGTGCGCTTTTCTACTACTTACAGTGGCTTTAAGTACAAAGGTGTACAATATTTTGTAGTACTTTAAGGCTTGTTGAAGATTTTAGCACAAGTAAGTACTGAAGCTTCAGAGTATTCGGCCAACCACCTCCTTATTCCATTGAACCTCACCATTGTTGGAACCACTCACCAGTGTTGGTCGAGGCTTTGATGAAGGAGGAAGAGGAAGAGGACTACGAGGTTATTGACGTGGCTCACGTGACAGCAGTTCTAAATGACGTCATAAATTTACCTTGTTTCGTTGGTGTGGAGAAGAGGGATGGAGGAGGTGGGAATGAGATGAGTATGGTGAATATGGCGATGAGAAGTGAGGTGAGAATGAAAAAAGCTGGAAATAATGCAGAAAAGAATAGTATGCATAATGGTGGTGATGGCTTATTGAAGGAGAATAAAGAGATGGAGGATGATTTTAAAAGAGGAGTGAAGGAAGAGGAGGAGGAAGAGGAGGAGGAGGAGAAGGAAGAGGAGGAGGAAGAGAAGGAAGAGGAGGAGGAGGATTTTAATGAAGGAGTGAAGGAGGAGGAGGATTATAATAGAGGAGTGAAGGAGGTGAAGGAGAATTTTAAAGAAAGAGTAAAAGAGGGAAAGAAGGAGGAGGAGGAATATAGAGAAGGGGTGGAGGGAGGAGGGGGGCTGGGAGGAACTAGGGGAGATCCCCCAGGGTCCTACAAGCCTCTCTTGTTGCCCGAGTGAGCGTCTTATTTTATCACCACCATAAACACCTCATCACCACCATTACCACCCCATCACCACCGCAGCCACCCCATCACCACCACAACCACCCCATCATCACCACAACCACCCCATCACCACCACAACCACCCCATCACCACCACAACCACCCCATCACCACCACAACCACCCCATCATCACCACAACCACCCCATCACCACCACAACCACCCCATCACCACCACAACCACCCCATCACCACCACAACCACCCCATCACCACCACAACCACCCCATAATCACCACCATAACTACTTTTCGTTGCATTAAAGAATTCAATATCCCTCATCCACTTCCGTTAAAAGCACAATCAACACGAGCAACAATTTTCGTATTCTTGCTCAAAGTTGACTTTCCATTCGGCACATTTCATAATGGGTTGAAGAAGGAAAAGTATGGTGGCTGTCCAACGGTTCAATTGTTGCTTTCCAGGCGAGGAGATGATAAGGAGATGGTGATGATGAAAGAGTTCATAGAAGGGGTGGTGTCAAGCATCCTCATCCCTCCATTCTCTCTCCTCTCCCCTCCCACCCCTCACCCCCTCATTCCCCTTCATGCCTCCTCAGTAGGACTCAAGAACATGAAATCTTCTGGAAAACTCAGTCAACAGCCAGGTGGTTGGGTGGTTGGCTGGGTGGTTAGTCGGTTGGTTGGTTGACTGGTTGGCTGGTTGGTTAGGCTGTTGGTGAGTTGATTGAGCGTATTTTAGTCGAATGTTCACTCCCTTCACCCCATCAAAAACACCCACCACAGACTTCCGAAAAATCTTATCAAGTCTTGTTCCTTTCCACTGCAAAACCTTCTCACAAAGGAACCAATCTTTTAATAAACGTTTCCCCAGCAAATCTCCCACTAACCATAACTTACCCAACAAACCCTCCACTAACAATGTCAACTCAAGCAACATTCCTCCATCCTTTGAAGCGTCAGT
>OX387246.1:13611524-13626524 GCA_947562095.1 Branchellion lobata | reverse complement strand
ATCACACCACCACATCAACATCACACCACCACATCAACATCACACCACCACATCAACATCACACCACCACATCAACACCACACCACCACATCAACATCACACCACCACATCAACACCACACCACCACATCAACATCACACCACCACATCAACATCACACCACCACATCAACATCACACCACCACATCAACATCACACCACCACATCAACATCACACCACCACACCAACACCACACTACACTGAAGATAAATAAGGATAGAAGGGCCATGAGAGTGGACCTGCTGGAGGATGAGGACGATGACGACGACGATGGCTTCTTGAGTGGCGCAGTGGCTTCCCTCAGGCAAACCCTGGTCTTCCTCGGCCATGCTTCCTTCTCCAGCCACCCCAATTCCACCCAAGGTTTTGGGTCGGGGTTTTTTATTTTCATCCCTTATCCCCTTCATATTTCCCGTTTTCTTTCCTTCAACTTCTCTCATCATCATCCTCTTTCTGCCATCTCCCATAGAGTCACCACCCGCCTGCCTGCCCTCTACGAGACCTCCCTGCAACAACCGCAACAACATCTTCCGCCTTTCCTCCCTCCACCCTCACCTCTTCGTCCAACAAGTATCACCCATTGTCTTTCATGTATTGCCTCATATTGACATCGTATTAACATCATTATGTATTGACATCGTGTCTGTCCATCTTATCACTTCTCATAATTGATTAATGATCTAACTAATCAATAACATTAATCATTTTTATATAAATAAATACTTTTATTTATATTCTATGCTATTTCAAATATCATATCGTATCATATTGTATTGGAATCCTATCATATTGTATAGTATCCTGTTGTTTTGTATGGTATCCTGTTGTTTTGTATAATATCCTGTTGTTTTGTATGGTATCCTGTTGTTTTGTATAATATCCTGTTGTTTTGTATGGTATCCTGTTGTTTTGTATAGTATCTTGTTGTTTTGTATGGTATTCTGTTTTTTTGTATGGTAACCTGTTGTTTTGTATGGTATCCTGTTGTTTTGTATGGTATTCTGTTTTTTTGTATGGTATTCTGTTGTTTTGTATGGTATCCTGTTGTTTTGTATAGTTTCTTGTTGTTTTGTATAGTTTCTTGTTGTTTTGTATGGTATCCTGTTGTTTTGTATGGTATCCTGTTGTTTTTTGTAGTTTCTTGTTGTTTTGTACAGTATCTTGTTGTTTTGTATAGTTTCTTGTTGTTTTGTATGGTATCTTGTTGTTTTGTATAGTTTCTTGTTGTTTTGTATGGTATCTTGTTGTTTTGTATAGTTTCTTGTTGTTTTGTATGGTATCCTGTTGTTTTGTATGGTATTCTGTTTTTTTGTATGGTATCCTGTTGTTTTGTATGGTATCTTGTTTTTTATAGTTTCTTGTTGTTTTGTATGGTATCTTGTTGTTTTGTATAGTTTCTTGTTGTTTTGTATGGTATCTTGTTGTTTTGTATAGTTTCTTGTTGTTTTGTATGGTATCCTGTTGTTTTGTATGGTATTCTGTTTTTTTGTATGGTATTCTGTTGTTTTGTATGGTATCCTGTTGTTTTTTATAGTTTCTTGTTGTTTTGTATGGTATCTTGTTGTTTTGTATAGTTTCTTGTTGTTTTGTATGGTATCTTGTTGTTTTGTATAGTTTCTTGTTGTTTTGTATGGTATCTTGTTGTTTTGTATAGTTTCTTGTTGTTTTGTATGGTATCCTGTTGTTTTGTATGGTATTCTGTTTTTTTGTATGGTATTCTGTTGTTTTGTATGGTATCCTGTTGTTTTGTATAGTCTCCCATAGAATTGGTCGAACGGATGTTGCCTGCAGGTGAATGAGGACCACGCCAGGCTGCAGCGGCTGATGAGGAGGATGGAGGAAGAATACAATACTGATGCAACGTCTGCCATTGCGTGTCCCGTCATTGGTAGCTGGTGGTGGTCATTGGTGGTTGTTAGTGGCTGGTGGTGGTCGTTGGTTGTCATTGGTGGCTGGTGGTGGTCGTTGGGGTTGTTGTTGGCTGGTGGTGGCTGTTGGAGGTTGTTGGTGGTTGTTGGTGGTTGTTGGTGGTTGTTGGTGGTTGTTGGTGGTTGTTGGTGGTTGTTAGTGGTTGTTGCTTCTCCTTGATAGTAAAAAGCACTACATGATATACTAAACAATAAACAAAAAAATGAGCACACACACACACACACACACACACACACACACACACACACACACACACACACACACACACACACACACACACACACATACACACACACACACACACACACACACACACACACACACACACACACACACACACACACACATACACACACACACACACACACACACACACACACACACACACACACACACAAACACACACACACACACACAAACACACACACACAAACACACACACACACACACACACACACACACACACACACACACACACACACAGACAGCACATGTGCCTTCCTGAGCGACAAGGACAAGCGGTGGTACAGGGGGCGGGTGTTGAAGATCAGTGCGCCATCTAGCGTGTGTTTGTTCAAGTTGGACTACGGGGGGGAGGAGGAGGTTGCTGTGGAGGCGTTGAGGAAGCTCAAGAAGCAGTTTGCTCGCTTAAGTGGCCAGGTGGTGTGGTGGGCTGTGTTGTAGTGTGGTGGGGTGGGTTGTGGTGTAGTGTGGTGGGGTGGGCTGTGTTGTGGTGTGGTGGGATTTGGTGTGGTGGGGCGTGGTGTGGTGGGGTGTGGTGTGGTGGTAGTATAAAGTCGTTGATTAGTTTGCTGAGTAATCTACCAGGTTTCCAAGCAATAAGATGAAGCTATAACGGTTTTCTCATCAATAAGCTGATGATTCAGTTTTCAATGAGGCCTCGAAGATAATTCAATGACCACGTGCCAGGCACTGAAGTGCAGGGAGGTGCAAGAGGAAGACACTCAACAGGTATCGGAGGGGGGAGGTATGGGTTAATTGAATCGTTTCATAATTAATTATTTAATTAGTTAATTAAAAATATTTGGAATCATTTGGTACCTGGCCTGATCGAGAAGTCTATACAATAATAATAACAACAACAATAATCATAATAATAATAATTATTATTGTTATTATTATAAACACTAATTAAAAAAAATAGCTGCTTGCACTTTGTTCAATTTGCTCATCGAAATGAGAAGTTAAAACCGATTTTGTTCTGACAATTCATTTTTCGTTGTTTTCGATAAATCGATCTTTTTCGATTTTTACACTGCCAGCAGCCACAGGCTTGTGCGGAGAGGTGGAAAGAGGGGAGATATGTGGAGTTATACGTGCATGGTGGGTGGGGGTTGGTGATGGGGGAGGGTGGTTGATAGTGGTGGTTGATAGTGGTGGTGATTGGTGGTTGATAGTGGTTGGTAGTGGTTGGTGGTGGTTGGTAGTGGTTGGTGGTGATTGGGGGTTGGTAGTGGTTGGTGGTGGTTGGTGGTGATTGGGGGTTGGTAGTGGTTTATGGTGATTGGGGGTTGGTGGTGGTTGGTAGTGGTTGGTGGTGATTGGTGGGGGTTGGTGGTGGTTGTTGGTGGTTGGTGGGGGTTGGTGGTGGTTGATAGTGGTTGGTGGTGATTGGGGGTTGATAGTGGTTGGTAGTGGTTGGTGGTGATTGGTAGTGGTTGGTGGTGATTGGTGGTTGGTAGTGGTGGTGGTGGTTGTTGGTGGTTGGTGGTTAGTGGTGGTTGATAGTGGTTGGTAGTGGTTGGTGGTGGTTGTTAGTGGTTGGTGGTGATTGGGGGTTGATAGTGGTTGGTAGTGGTTGGTGGTGATTGGTAGTGGTTGGTGGTGATTGGGGGTTGGTAGTGGTTGGTGGTGATTGGGGGTTGGTGGTGGTTGGTAGTGGCTGGTGGTGGTTGGTGAGGGTTGGTGGGGGTTGGTGGTGGTTGTTGGTGGGGGTTGGTGGTGGTTGTTGGTGGTGGTTGGTAGTGGTTGGTGGTTGTTGGTGGTGGTTGGTGGTGGTTGGGGAGGGAGTGTCGATGCTGGCGTGTTAGTTGTGAAGTGTGGTGGTAGTGTATATGGGGTGAAGAGCAATAGAGATGGTGGTGGTGATGGCCCTCCATTTCTTGCTCAATCAAACAGCTAATGAAGATGTTCTGTTGGTGAGGCACGTGAGGAGTCTGACAGCCAATCAGATCCCCTCCTTTGAAGGGTGCTTTATTACGTATTAATTCTGCACAAACACCGCTTCTGCTTCCATCAACTATTTTCATTTTTCAACCGTTTTCAATTATTGTGAAAAATTTTCGTTTTCAATTACTACTACTACTACTACTACTACTACTACTACTACTACTACTACTACTACTACTACTACTACTACTACTACTACTACCACTACTACTACTACTACTACTACTACTACTACTACTACTACTACTACTACTACTACTACTACTACTACTACTACTACTACTTCTACTACTACTACTACTACTACTACTACTACTACTACTACTACTACTACTACTACTACTATTATTATTAATAATAATAATAATTTTATTATTATTACATATATGATTATGATCAGGATGATGATGATTATTATTCTTTACATTTTCACCCCACAGCATTGATCTTGATGCTTCGGATGAGGTTTGCACGTTTTTGTCGACCACGATGATGATGATGATGATGATGATGATGATGATGATGATGATGATGATGATGATGATGATGATGATGATTATGATGATGATGATGATGATGATGATGATGATGATGATGATGATGATGATGATGATGATGATGACGATGATGATGATGATGATGATGATGATGATGACGACGATGATGACGACGACGACGATGATGATGATGATGATGATGATGATGATGATGATGATGACGACGACGATGATGACGACGACGACGACGATGATGACGACGACGACGATGATGATGATGATGTAGTGTCCAACTTGAATCTTCCTCGTTTTTCGTTTATTTTTTTAATGTTCAACAACCACTTGTACGTCACCAAGCAACCACCAATCCACTCCTACTCCATCGATCAATCAACTCTCACACTGCTAATCAACTTCTTTTCTGCTCCTCTTCCACTCTTACTTCGTCTCCCACTCCCTCCCTTCCTCCACCTCCCCCCCCAATTTCTCCCACCACCTTTCTCACCACCTCCTCTCCCACCTCCTCTCCCACCTCTTGCCCCCCCCCCCCCAGAGTCGCAAAGATCAGCAGTGCAACCTGGCGACTCTTCTGTCTTCTTCCTACAACCCCCATCCTCTCCACACCCCTTCTTCCCTCCACACCCCCTCTTCCTTCTACACCCCCTCTCCCTTCCACACCACCCCCTTCCAAGGGGGGGACAATCCCCAGTCCTCGTCCCTTGGTGGACTTGCTGTTATCGTTGCTGTTATCGTTGCTGTTGTCGTTGCTGTTATCGTTGCTGTTATCGTTGCTTCTAACGTTGCTGTTATCGTTGCTGTTGTCGTTGCTGTTATCGTTGCTGTTGTCGTTTCTGTTATCGTTGCTGTTATCGTTGTTTTTATCGTTATTGTATTTTTTGTTTTATACAATTTATATACAAGTGTAGTTTTCAGCTTCACTTCGCAACAACTACCACCACGTACCACAACTTCAAAACTACCGCCACTACAGGCAGCCACAACCACAACAATACTCAACAACCACCACCACACACTACAAACAACTACAATCACCACCACCACACACTACAAACAACTACAACAACCACCACCACCACACACTACAAACAACTACAACCACCACCACCCCCCCAGACTACCCCCCCAACAAGCCCATCCTCACCTCCTCCATCCCCTTCTGCCTTACTCACATCGATCGCAGGGGAATCATATACTGCCAAGATGCCGATGTTGGTGAGTGTGGTGTGGCGTGGCGTGGTGTGGTGTGGTGTGGTGTGATGGCGTGGTGTGTTGGTGTGGTGTGATGGCGTGGTGTGATGGCGTGGTGTGATGGTGTGGTGTGATGGTGTGGTGTGATGGCGTGGTGTGATGGTGTGGTGTGATGGCGTGGTGTGATGGTGTGGTGTGATGGCGTGGTGTGTTGGTGTGGTGTGATGGCGTGGTGTGATGGTGTGGTGTGATGGTGTGGTGTGATGGCGTGGTGTGATGGTGTGGTGTGATGGCGTGGTGTGATGGTGTGGTGTGATGGTGTGGTGTGATGGCGTGGTGTGATGGTGTGGTGTGATGTTGTGGTGTGATGGTGTGGTGTGATGGTGTGGTGTGATGGCGTGGTGTGATGGCGTGGTGTGATGGCGTGGTGTGATGTTGTGGTGTGATGTTGTGGTGTGATGGTGTGGTGTGATGGCGTGGTGTGATGGTGTGGTGTGATGGTGTGGTGTGATGTTGTGGTGTGATGTTGTGGTGTGATGTTGTGGTGTGATGGCGTGGTGTGATGGCGTGGTGTGATGGCGTGGTGTGATGGTGTGGTGTGATGGCGTGGTGTGATGGTGTGGTGTGATGGTGTGGTGTGATGGTGTGGTGTGATGGCGTGGTGTGATGGTGTGGTGTGATGGTGTGGTGTGATGGTGTGGTGTGATGAGTTTGGCAGTGGTGAGTATTTCAAAACTCCCACTTCCCAATTTTTCCAAAACCTTATAACCCCAAAACATTCCACCCTGCCTGCAACTCCACCCACCCACAACTCCACCAATCCACAACCCCACCCACCAACCTCTCCAGACAATGCCCTGGCACTCAACGACATGATGCTGATGTTGGACGAGCAGGCGAGGCTGTCACACGCGTGTCGCCTCGACGGGTGGAGCGAGGGAGACATCGCCTGCTGCAAGTACCGCGCTGACGGCTTCTTCTACCGCGTCAAAGTCCTCACCACCTTCCCTACCAGCCACACTGCCAAGGTGCCTGTCTGCCTGCCGTTTTGGCGTTGTTGTTGTAAAAGTCGTGGCGTTGTACATTTTTCAGGGCATACATACAACGACTCTTTAGTGGTCATGATGTTTTGGTGGGCGATGAAAAGAAATGATAATGAAACTGATGAAAATAAAAGAAATAATAATAAAATGATTAATAATAAAAGAAATAATAATAAAATGAATAATAATAAAAGAAATAATAATAAAATGAATAATAATAAAAGAAAATAAAATAGATATGAATGACCTTCATTGCATCAAAAACCAAATGAATAGTAAAAGAATGATGAATGGAAAGTTGAATGAATGATGAATGGAAGGTTGAATGAATGATGAATGGAAAGATGAATGAATGATGAATGGAAGGATGAATGAATGATGAATGAATGGTGAATAGAAGGTTGAATGAATGATGAATAGAAGGTTGAATGAATGAATGATGAATGGAAGGATGAATGAATGATGAAGGGAAGGTTGAATGAATGATGAATGGAAGGATGAATGAATGATGAATGGAAGGATGAATGAATGATGAATGGAAGGTTGAATGAATGATGAATGGAAGGATGAATGAATGAATGATGAATGGAAGGATGAATGAATGATGAATGGAAGGATGAATGAATGATGAATGGAAGGATGAATGAATGATGAATGGAAGGTTGAATGAATGATGAATGGAAGAATGAATGAATGATGAATGGAAGGATGGATTGAAAATGGTGGCATGTAGCTTGGTGTGCACCGCCTGCCAGGTGCTTTTCGTGGACTATGGCAACGTGGAGGAGGTGAGCTTCAACGAACTGCAACCCCCTCTCTTCATCAACCACCCGGTCTCTTGCTACGCTGTCCGCCTGAGGGGGGTCGAGTGGGTGAGGGGGTGGGTTAGAGATTGGTGAATGGTTGGGTGGTGTTTCGGTGAGGTAGGTGGCTTGGTTGGGTGAGTGGGTGAGTGGGTGGGTTGATGGGAGTTGATAGGGGTGGGCTAGTTAGTTAGTTGGTAGGTTGGTTGGTGGGTTGGATTTTTGGTGGATGGTGGATGGGTTGGTGAGTGTGTGCATGAGTAAAACAAGTCTAGCTCCTAGTAAGAGTGGCACACAAAATCAACGACCAATACTCACCAAACTACCACCACCCCACACCAACCACCATCTCACACCACGCCCACAGACCACCATTCTACACCAACCACCACCCCACACCAACCACCACCCTACACCAACCACCACCCCACACCAACCACCACCCCACACCAACCACCACCATCACCCACAGATCACCAACCCGCTTGACGGCCTGGTTGACGAGGAGAGTGTCAAGAGGGTCTTGATGATGATCCAACAGAGCTCGCAAAGCCAACTCATCGCCGTCGTCAAGGTGACTTGGCAGGCAGTTGGATAGCAAATTCAAAGAGTTTCAAATATGATTTCAAATATTTTAATATTATTTGGAAAATTTCATTTTATATTCATAAATATTGAAAATTAAATTATAATCTTTGAAATTTAATTAAATTTTAAATGTTTTCAAAAAGTGAAATTTTTTAAAAATTATAGAATTTAAAAATTAAAATATTAAAAAAAATTTAATATTAAAAAAAACTCGAATAAAAAAAAATCGAATAATTAAAATTCAAATATTAGAAAGATTAAAATATTTTAAAGTCAAATAAATTCAATTAAAAATCTTTATAATTAATTCAACCGCTCCTTTTAAGAGTAAATTTTCATTATTGAAATTCCACGCCTTGTTGCTTCGTTAGTCGATCAAAATGGTTCGAGAAGTTTGTGTCTGATTCAAATAACTGTTGCTGTTTAATTCTCTTCCGTATTCACCTTATAACCTTCATCAACACAGCCACTCCATCAACACAGCCACTCCATCAACACAGCCACTTCATCAACACAGCCACCTCATCAACACAGCCACTCCATCAACACAGCCACTCCATCAACACAGCCACTCCATCAACACACCCACCTCATCAACACAGCCACTCCATCAACACAGCCACTCCATCAACACAGCCACTCCATCAACACAGCCACTCCATCAACACAGCCACTTCATCAACACAGCCACCTCATCAACACAGCCACCCCATCAACACAGCCACCTCATCAACACAGCCACTCCATCAACACAGCCACTCCATCAACACAGCCACTCCATCAACACAGCCACCTCATCAACACAGCCACTCCATCAACACAGCCACTCCATCAACACAGCCACCCCATCAACACAGCCACTCCATCAACACAGCCACTCCATCAACACAGCCACCTCATCAACACAGCCACTCCATCAACACAGCCACTCCATCAACACAGCCACCCCATCAACACAGCCACCCCATCAACACACCCACCTCATCAACACAGCCACCCCATCAACACAGCCACTCCATCAACACAGCCACCTCATCAACACAGCCACTCCATCAACACAGCCACCTCATCAACACAGCCACCTCATCAACACAGCCACCTTCATCACCCTCCCCCCTCCAGCCTGACGTTAAGAACGTCTGTGGCCTCTTGCATGCCGAGATATTCCTCATGGATGGCACCAGCCTTTCCTCCCACCTTCTGCGCATGCGCATCGTCACCATGAGCGCATGCGCCTCTTGAGGACTGGTGTTGAGATCTTTGGATAGATGGAGGGGTGATGGGTTGTGGATGGATGGGTGATGGGTTGTGGATGGATGGGTGATGGGTTGTGGATGGATGGGGGATGGGTTGGAGATGGATGGGGGATGGGTTGTGGATGGATGGGGGATGGGTTGGAGATGGATGGGGGATGGGTTGTGGATGGATGGGTGATGGGTTGTGGATGGATGGGGGATGGGTTGGAGATGGATGGGGGATGGGTTGTGGATGGATGGGGGATGGGTTGTGGATGGATGGGTGTTATATTGGTTGGGGGTGTAACCTCTAATTTATTTAATTTAATATTGAAAATTTAACATTCAATGTTAAAAAATTCAATTTTCACGAAAGAACGTCGAAAGAACCTTACCATTCATTTAAAACTCTCCATGCAGCCTCACTTGCAAGTCTATCATATTTTAGTTGAGAAATCACAAAATAACAAAATGATTCCATTTTCGAGGGGTATCAAAATTAACATCTTTCATTTTTGTCATTTCAAAGCTTCCAGTCTCGACTCTGTTCATTTTGTTCCACTATGAGTTGTCTCGGTTTTTACAGTTAACGTTCAAAATGAGGTTCAAGAATCCTCATTTTGTAGTACTTTTCGACGATGAACAATCTCATACGAACATAATCCATGCCTTATGTACTCACTACTCCACCACTATCACCACAAAACCATCACCATAGAACCCCCATCACCACAGAAACACCACCACCGTAGAACCACTATCACCACAGAAACACCACCACCATAGAACCACTATCACCACAGAAACACCACCACTGTAGAACCACTATCATCACAGAAACACCACCACTGTAGAACCACTATCATCATAGAAACACCACCACCATAGAACCACTATCACCACAGAAACACCACCACCATAGAACCACCATTACCACAGAAACACCACCACCATAGAACCACCATCACCACAGAAACACCACCACCATAGAACCACTATCACCACAGAAACACCACCACCATCACCACAGAAACACCACCACCATAGAACCACTCACCACAGAAACACCACCACCATAGAGCCACTATCACCACAGAAACACCACCACTATCACCACAGAAACACCACCACCATAGAACCACTATCACCACAGAAACACCACCACCATAGAACCACTCACCACAGAAACACCACCACCATAGAACCACTATCACCACAGAAACACCACCACCATAGAACCACCATTACCACAGAAACACCACCACCATAGAACCACTATCACCACAGAAACACCACCACCATAGAACCACTATCACCACAGAAACACCACCACTATCACCACAGAAACACCACCACCATAGAACCACTATCACCACAGAAACACCACCACTATCACCACAGAAACACCACCACCATAGAACCACTATCACCACAGAAACACCACCACCATCACCACAGAAACACCACCACCATAGAACCACTCACCACAGAAACACCACCACCATAGAACCACTATCACCACAGAAACACCACCACTATCACCACAGAAACACCACCACCATAGAACCACTATCACCACAGAAACACCACCACTATCACCACAGAAACACCACCACCATAGAACCACTCACCACAGAAACACCACCACCATAGAACCACTCACCACAGAAACACCACCACCATAGAACCACTATCACCACAGAAAACTAATATAAATACTGCAATTTCTTTTTATATTCATAATTGGATTCAATATCAACATTAACCACTGCACCCATCTACCTCACAGCCACACAGCCACCTTCAAACACATACACGCATATAGCCACATACACAAACACGTATACAAACATAACCACACATACACTCGCATATATAAGCACACGCATGCATGATAGCCTAGTGGTTGAAGCCGGATCTAAGTCGAAGTATTCATTTGGCGCTTGATTTTTTGGAAATGTCTCAAAGCCCCGAAAGACCTTTGGTGGAGTTGTTCGTGAAGGTATGGGGTGGAGTTGCGTGGGGGTGGGGTGACTGATGTGGTTGTGTGTGTAGAAAGGGGGGTAGATGGGGCTGTATGCGGAAGGTAAACGAGTGTGTGGTGAGCGGGTGGAGTGGGTGAAGTTAGTATTGTTGATTGAGAAGATTGAGAAAAGTTGGGATGATGGCTGTCAAAGATGAAGATTTACAATTCAGAATCTGTTGGTCATGAGTTATAGAAAATATACGCGGCTATTAGGTCTATGTATGTGAATACTAATTTCGAGAACATCAAGTGAACTCTCAAAGCGTTTGTTTAACAAAGCTCGGCCTGAGTTAAGGAATGAGGAAGGCCTACAGAGATTTTGAGTACCACAACGGAGACTCCGGTATCCCTCAAACAGAGACTGGACAGGTGACAACGCACTGCTGCATTACCATAAAACGCCTCAGAGAAATAATTGGGTGGCGTAAGGTAAACTAGATGAGCTGGATTGGCTTGATTTATGCATTAGTTATAATGAATATTTATGTGAACACACAACAGACTTATTAGCTCATTTAATTAAGATGGGAACAACCTGAATGATTTTCAAAAAAAGTATTGAAACACAGTGATTTTATTAAAATTACGAAATTTAAAACGTGAAACTGGAGCACTTTGAAGGAATTTCCAATGAGGTCAATGGCCGGAGGATTGTAGAGTTCAAACACACGATGTGGAACATGAACGGGAAAATAAACATTGTGGAAAAATAGACTGATCTCTGTTGCAAACTTCTTCGTTGCAAACTTCAGAAGTTCACTGTTGGAATGTGAGGCATCCATTGTGAAAGGATGAATGAGGTGTTTTAAAAATAAGAGCGAGGTATTTTAAAAATATGAAGAAGGCATTGCAAGCAAGTTGTGGCAAGGACATGAGCGAGTTGTTGGAGGCCACAACAACGCTGGACTTTATCAAGTCTCCTCCTTCTCTTCCTTCTCCTCCTTCTCCTCCTTCTCCTCCTTCTCCTCCTTCTCCTCCTTCTCCTCTTCCTCTTCTTCATCCTCCTCCTCCTATTGTGACGTCACTACGATGATATTCGCAAATGCATGGCCTTCATGGAGGAAGGTTCGAGTTCAGCATTAAGCAGGCTGCAAAGAAGAAGGCCACAAGGCTGACAGCACTGCGATGAATAATTGAAGAGGCATTCTTGAGGGGAACGTTCTTCAACAGCACCTTGTTCACGCACCATGCTGTCGTAAGGCTTCTTTGGGTAGACACAAATAATAATGAGTGTGGATGAATGTGCAACTTGTTATAGCCCACGGTTGGCAAGCTAGGTTGTCTCAGAGCCCCATGATATAATGAGATAAAGATACGTTTGTATAATTAAGTAAGCAAATAATTCTGTTGATTAAAAGTAGCGGGTTTGAAGACTACGCTAATTCTTCTCCACCCTGTCACATTATGATTTTCTGAAAAATTTTTCAGTGAAATATTTTGGTCCTTATTGAATCAAATAGAGTCAGGCACTAAAAGTTGCAAAAAATAAAGATAGAAAAAAGCGACACTAAAACAAGTGGAATGTTACGTGGAATCTAATTCTAGTTCCACGCCTAATCCTTCTTTCTCTCTTTCTTCTTTCTCCTTCTTCTTTTTTTTATCTTTCATTTTCTCCTCCTTCTCCTCCTTCTTTTTTTCCTTGTTCTTCTCTTTGTTCTTCTTTTTCTTTTTCTTCTTCTTCTTCTTCTTCTCCTCCTTCTCTTTCTTATTCTGTATGTCACGTCGGCTCACTCACAACTCCACTCACTCACCATCATCAATGAGTTATGTCGACTCAACACTCACCACCTGTTTCTTTCGTGAATCACCACACAACCATCAGCATTCCAAAGCTACTGTACCACCAAACTCATCGGCCGATCTCGTTATGAATCGCCCACAACATCAACGTCTTGACTCTCCCACGCCTGCCTTGCATGCACCCCCAGACCTCCGCCATGGCACCAAAAAACCTCTTGTTACATATTCTAGGGGCTGAAATAACAACAACAACAACAACAACAACAACAAATACAACAAACAACAGTAAATACAACAAACAACAATAATTAAAACATTCATTGTTCTTCTTCCTCACAATCACCTTGACCTTCAGTTTCACCACCACACTAACACTCTTCAAGGCGGCAGTGGACAAGATGAGGTCAGGTGGCTGCCCAATATGCCAAAGGTGAACTTAAGTTTCGAACAATTTTATTTTATCTCGAAAAGATTCAATAAGTTAGAGGTTACCTAGACAAGTAGAGTTAAATTCTTAACTTTAGTAAACTTAAAGTGTAAAAACTGAAAAAAAACTGTAATATTATGATCTATGTTTATCTTCATTATATTTTTTAATGATGGCAGTTGTTGGCTTTGTGGTGCGTTGTTTTGTGAGGATGGTTTCACCGCATTGATGTGGTTGAACTGGCCATCCATCGATGGCTTGATTGATGCGTGTGGCTGCTAACACATTTCTATGCAAGGCTAGGTTTACATCGATAAATGAATTGCTTAGTTCATAGCTTATTCAAAATAAATAGCAAAAATCACTCAATTAACAAGGGGTTCATTCAATTAATGTGTCGATCACCCACCCACCAATCACCACCCACCCACCAATCACCCACCCACCAATCACCACCCACCCACCAATCACCCACCCACCAATCACCCACCCACCAATCACCCACCCACCCACCAATCACCCACCCACCCACCAATCACCCACCCACCAATCACCCACCCACCAATCACCCACCCACCCACCAATCACCCACCCACCCACCAATCACCCACCCACCAATCACCCACCCACCAATCACCCACCCACCCACCAATCACCCACCCACCCACCAATCACCCACCCACCAATCACCCACCCACCCACCAATCACCCACCCACCCACCAATCACCCACCCACCCACCAATCACCCACCCACCCACCAATCACCCACCCACCAATCACCCACCCACCCATCAATCACCCACCCACCCACCAATCACTCACCCACCCACCAATCACCCACCCACCCACCAATCACCCACCCACCAACCACCCACCCACCAATCACCCACCCACCCACCAATCACCCACCCACCCACCAATCACCCACCCACCCACCAATCACCCACCCACCCACCAACCACCCACCAACCACCCACCAACCACCCACCAACCACCCACCAATCACCCCCCCCCCCTCCAGGTACTTCATGATCTTCTACAGCCTGCGAGAGAAGGGGCTCATAGACCTCATCGTCACCACCTTCCTGCCTGAGAACCCGCCCAGAGAAATTCTCGAGTTCTCCACCGGAAAGCACTACCCTCTCGTGAAGGTGTCTCTAATCACTCGTTAATCATTGTTAATCACTCGTTAATCATTGTTAATCAGTCGTTCATCATTCTCAATCAGTCGTTCATCATTCTTAATCACTCGTTAATCATTCTTAATCAGTCG
>OX387246.1:13579024-13609024 GCA_947562095.1 Branchellion lobata | reverse complement strand
AGTTCACCTGACCTACACTACTTTCCACCACAGTGACTCATCACCAACACACCACACAACGACCACTCCACCATACAACACGTTACCACACCACAGCACACTCTACCACACCACACCACACCGCACCACACCACACCACACCACACCACACCACACCGCACCACACCACACTACACCACACCACACCACACCACACCACACCACACCACACCATACCACACCACACCAGGTGAACTCGGGCACAGACCGTTACGGCAAGCCTTTCGGGAGGCTGGAGTGTGACACTGTTGATGAAATTGAAGTGCTCATCGACAGGTCTCTAATCCTTTAATCCTCTAATCTAATCTTATGTACTCTAATCTAATCTAATCTAGTCTTATGTAATATTGTCTTATGTAATCACTATCACCACCTACACAACTTATCTAATCCTATATAATCTTATCTAATATAATCACCATTACCACCAACACAACAATAAACAACCGTAGCACCACAACACCACCAACAACAACAACACCAACAACATCACCAAAAACATCGCCAACAACATCACCAACAACAACACCAACAACAACATCACCAACAACAACACCATCAACAACATCACCAGCAACATCACCAACGACTGTTGCAGGTTTGACTGCGAGGAGATGAGGTCGAGGAAGGAGTCAGGCGAGGAAAACCTGGCTGAAGAAGCATTCGACAGCATCTACACGGTGTGTGGTGGTGTGTTGTGGTGGTGATGGTGTGTTGTGGTGGTGGTGGAAGGTGGTGTGGTGGCGGTGGAAGGTGGTGTGGTGATGTGATGTGGTGGTGGAAGGTGGTGTAGTGGTGTGCTGTGGTGGCTATTATGAGGAGAGTTTAGATAGTAAAGAGTGAGAGTTGGAAGTTGGTAGGGGCCAAGGAACTAGTGTAGGAAGGAGATGGAGGGTGGTAGAAGCTGGGAGTTGTTGTTCTCAGTTCTTCAGCTACGGGAGGGCACCTCGAATTTAGTCAACGTTCAAAACGGTTCCGCATATTAAACCATAATTCAATGAGCCTTCAAGCCCAAACACGCTGTTTGCGTGTCTCAAATTATATAAAGTTTTCAGGGTTGAAGCCAATTTTGGTTTTCAGCGTAGTCAGAAGTTGCAAGCGTTTGTGGACGTTTGTGGTCATTATTGAAGAGCAGATTGATTGTTCAAGTGTCAAATCCATTCTAAACTCGCCCTTTAGGCCTTCTTTAACTCACATAATTATATTGATTATTTCATTTATTTATTCCGAGATATAAAATTCATTCATTTATTTATTTCAATTTATATTATTTATTCATTTATTTATTTCAATTTAATTTAATTAAATTATTTTTTTATTTTTTATATCCGCAAATAATTTATCAACTTACCCACCAACCAACCTCCTTCACTCCTTCGCCTATCAACCAATTCCACGACTCCCAACTCTTCAGCCATCCTCTCATTCACCCTTAAACCACCTCATCAATCCTTCATCCCCCCATCTACCATCCCTCCCACCCATTCACCCACAAAACAATACAATACAAATACGAAGATTATTACAGTGGCATTAAGCCGTACAGTTTCGAGGCCACTCGATTACTCAATGCTTCTCCCCTTCCAGAAGTTCAACCAGTACTTGAGGGGCGACAAGGAGGAAGACTCAACCCCCCTTCTCAAGGCCCTGGTGAGACTGGACAGGTACCTGGGTGAGAGGGACAGCCTCTTCCTGGCGGGAGACTCCCCCCACAGAGCTGACTGCTACCTCCTGCCCACCCTACAACACATCAGAGTGGCCGGAAAGGTGGCTGGGTGGGTGTTGAGGGTTGGTGTTGAGGGTGGGTGTTTGGGTGTCTGAGATGTGTGTCAAAGTGGAGTGTAGTTGTAAAGTAGAGTGTGGTTGGGGGTGTTTGGGTGAAGTGGGGTAGGAGGGTGTTTGGGTGAAGTGTGGTTGGAGGGTGTTTGGGTGAAGTGTGGTTGGAGGGTGTTTGGGTGAAGTGGGGTAGGAGGGTGTTTGGGTGGAGTGTGGTTGGGGGGTATTTGGGTGGAGTGTAGTTGGAGGGTATTTGGGTGGAGTGTGGTTGGGGGTGTTTGATAGATTGGTTTTTGAAGGGAGTGCCTGTTGTCGCAAGATTCCGTTGAGACGGCTGTCGGTGATTGTTGGCAGACGGGACAGCATGCGCTACTGTGCTTGTATCACTGCCTCATTAACTTAACCACAAAATAATAAGAAATGACGAAGAATAAAATGAATAATAATAACAAATGACGAAGAATAAAAAGAATAATAATAACAAATGACGAAGAATGAAAAGAATAATAATAACAAATGACGAAGAATAAAAAGAATAATAATAACAAATAACGAAGAATAGAAAGAATACTAATAACAAATGACGAAGAATAAAAAGAATAATAATAACAAATGACGAAGAATAAAAAGAATAATAATAATTAAAAAAAAAAACAAAAAACAAGAAGAATTTGTGAGCATAATGAAGTGGCTGAAGCCAAGGAAGCTGATAAGTGAAACCTGCATGCCATTCTATTGAGCCAACATCCATAACTTGAGTATAAATGACACCAAACAGTAACAACAAAGGATCATCTGAAAAAATAAATTTATTGAGAACAAAGGATGATAACAAAAAGGATAAAAAACAAAAGAGAGTATTACCGACAAATATCAATAAGAAACAATAATAATAATATTATCAAGATTTAAAAAAAAATATAAAAAAACATAAAAAAGATAAAAAAGAAATAAAAAAAAAGAATAAAAGTAATTATAACAAAGAAAGGCTTGAAAAGAAATTTCAAATAGGAATGACGACCCCCTTGACTCTGCCTCTTGCGGCCTTGGCTCGATGAAGGAGGCGCAGTCGATGTAACGGAAATTCAAACTTAAGTCCACTTTACTCTCTTGATTCACCTTTAAATGCTTCTTGTGGATTTTCAACAATATTTATTTGTTGTTATTATTATTATTTATATAATAATAATAACTATTATTATTATTATTGTTGTTGTTATCATTTCAAATTCCATACCCGCCAAATCATTAGCATGCACCCGTTCATTTTTTGCACATGAAATGTTTGAATTAATTACTGGAACAACATGCCGACCTCTGCTCTTCCCACAAGCCACCCCACAAGGCCTCCTCCTCCCCTGCCTTCCCTCCACCCAACCTCCACTCATCAACTAACTGCCAATGACTTCATCCACAACTCCCTTCATCCTTTCAACCATCCATCCATCCATTCATCCATTCATCCCTTCATTCATCCATCTATCTATTCATCCATCCATTCATCCATCCATCCATCTATCCATCAATCCATCCATCCATTCATTCATCCATCCACTTATTCATTCATCCATCCATCCATTTATCCATTCATCCATCCATCCATTTATCCATTCATCCATCCATTCATCCATCCATCATTCTATCCTAAACTTCAACCATCCATTCCATGAGTCCGCGTTTCTACCAACCATCAATCTATTTATTCCACATCTCACCCATCCATTCAACCACCCATGCATTCATGCACCCATGCATCCATGCACCCATGCATCTATACATTCATACACCCATGCATTCATGCATCCACCAGATGTACAAGGACTTTGACATTCCACTGGAGCTGAAGCAGGTGTGGAGGTACCTCAGGAACGCCTACCACACTGACACCTTCCTCGAGTCGTGCCCTGCTGACCGAGAAATCGTCAGCCACTACATCAACAAGGTTCTTGCTAGTCTTCTATTCTTTCAATCTATCAGTGGAGTGCCCTAACCGTGATACGTTACGAATGAGATAACACGGAAACTGATAGATTGAGTACAGATTCAACACTACGAAATTGAAAAGAGAATTTTACAGCATGTAATCACTGCTGAACCGATGTTTGAATCGGATTAGATTAGATTAGATTAGATTAGATTAGATTAGATTAGATTAGATTAGATTAGATTAGATAGTCTGGTTTTTGAATTTAATTTTCACTTCCTTCTTCATTCGCCAGGTGTCGTGTCCCATTTCAGAGGGCAAGATTCTGTTGCTAGGAGACGATAGAAGTCTTTCGACGCCCGACCAGTGATGTGGTGGAGGAAAACCGTGGATGGGTTGATGGGGGGGGGGGGGGAGAGGAGGGGAGGGGGGGGGGAGGAAAGCCGGAGGTTTCGGAATAGCTTCCCTGGTGGTGGAAAGAGGGGCTTCCCAGAAGGTTTTGGAATGTTTTGATGACGCAGGCACTGGGTGGAAGGAAAAGTGAATTTAAAGTAGGATTTTTAGTTAATTGTGGCGTGCCTTGGTAGTTAAGAGGAGAGTTTCAACACATTCTCAAAATGCCTCCGAATTAAATTCTTCACATTTCTTTGCCGATTCAAAGTTGAAAAAGGCATTGTGAATTGTCTTTGTTATGGAGCGTATATTTAGTTTAGAGGTTTCAATGGAGGTTTCAATGGAGGTTTCAATGGAGGTTTCATTGGAGGTTTCATTGGAGGTTTCAAGGACATGTTGCCGATTTCAAAAATTTTGCTTTCGTCAGCCTTAGTGTGTTTTTATGCGCCCACTTAGTGATGGGCGAGCTAATTACAAGATAATTATTGAGAACAATTCATGAAATGCGGACTAATTTAAATTTGAGATTAATCCATTAAATGTAGACTAATTCAAAGTTGAGATTACTCCATTAAATGTAGACTAATTCATAGTTGAGATTAAGTCATTAAATGTAGACTAATTCAAAGTTGAGATTACTTTCTTCAAATCTTCTTCTTTAATTGGTCCATTGAATTTCAGATCACTTTATGTATTCGCGTGTAATTGCTTTAAATATAATTTAAACCCTTAAACTCTTAACCTTGAATAACTTGTGCTTGCAAGTTGACAAAGTTATTTGCGACAGTGGTCGTGAGAGCTTGTATGGTGCAGTGCTTCAAAGGTGCTCGAAAATGTTATCGAGAGTCCTTGAGACCTCAAGACGGCCTCGGTGATGATAAGTACTTCAAACTTAATATTAAAAAACAAAATTTGAATATTGAAAAAAATATTAAAAAATTAAAATATTTAAAAATAAAAGCATTTGAAAATGAATTGAGGTATTAAAAGTTTATTAAAGTTTCAAAAGGCGTAGCAGAATCAAAAGTGTTCGATGTTCGAGTGAGGTTCATTGATTGAATGCAGAGGCGCCTCGGCCTCTGGTGGAGGGAGACAACGCCCATCCTTGAAAGGAAGCCAACGTGTGTGTTAAAACCACTAAGAATTAGTATGAATCACCTACTTCCATGGCCATTTGATCTTTCTGTGTTGGCATGACAACTCGCAGACGAGAGTAATGGATTGTGAGTAGCAAGAGGTGTGGAAGGTAGTGTGAAGTATTATAAGTCATGCATGGTGATTTTATGTACAGTGGTCCTACAGACTACAATGGCTTAAATGAATACGCCTATGGAAGTAGCAGTAGCTCGTCTGGTAACATGGCATCATGAGGTATTGCTTGTTGAGAAGGTGGGGAGGGAGTGTACAAGGCAGGAAATGTACAAATGGTGTCCAAGAGGTGTACAAGTGGTGTACAAGAGGTGTACAAGTGGTGTACAAGTGGTGTACAAGTGGTGTACAAGTGGTGTAAAAGTGGTGTACAAGTGGTGTACAAGTGGTGTACAAGTGGTGTACAAGTGGTGTACAAGTGGTGTACAAGTGGTGTACAAGTGGTGTACAAGTGGTGTACAAGTGGTGTACAAGTGGTGTACAAGTGGTGTACAAGTGGTGTACAAGAGGTGTACAAGTGGTGTACAAGTGGTGTACAAGTGGTGTACAAGTGGTGTACAAGTGGTGTACAAGTTGTGTACAAGTGGTGTACAAGTGGTGTACAAGAGGTGTACAAGTGGTGTACTAAAGATGTGTGCAAAAAAAAATCAGTCACAGTCTCCAGGGTTGCAGTTACAAAAATTTACAAAAAAAAGGAAAAAAAAGTTGGTGAGAAAATGCCACTGAGAAAAAGAAAATGCCACTAAGAAGGTTGCCATCAGGCGGACTGGATGAGGTTGAAGAGCTGCAAGGTTGTTCAAGACCTGGTGTTCAAGACCTGGTGTTCAAGACCTGGTGTTGACAAGGAAGGTGACCAGGTCAGCATGGTCCATGTCTTGCAGCTTTGACTCTTCCACGCCCAGAGCCTGTGCCAGTGAGGGAAGGTCAATCTTGAACTCGTTGAGAACATGCAGGAGGCCCAGGCCTGAGTTGGAGGCAGACTGTCTGAGGTTGGAGCAGGTGGGGTTGCAGTGAGGCCACGAACAAGTGTCGATCTGTTTCAGCATCCCTTGCCGACCCATCTTGCCACACCTTCGCACCCTCCTCCTTCGCAACACCCACCTCTGCTGCATCCTCCGCAACCGTTCTTCCCTCACGTCCCCTTCTTCCTCACCCTCCTCCGTTTCCTCTTTGCTGCCGCTGCTGTTGCTGCTGCTGTTGCTGCTGCTGTTGCTGCTGTTGCTGCTGCTGCTGTTGCTGCTGCTGTTGTGTTTCTCTGTGCAATGTTGTAAGTTGAAAGTCTTTCAATTTATTTTCAACTTCTGTTTGCATCAAGTTATTCAAAATCGCAAACATTCTCTCAGTACCACTACGATGAGTGATCATTCAATCAGAGAATATTGCTTCCTTGTTCCTCTTTTCAAATATTAACTTGGCAAACTTCATGTTTATCGAACCTTGCCTCGTCTTGTCCTCCGCATTTCTAGCTCGCAACTTCTTCTTTCGTCGTCTGTCACCAAATTTTGAAAGCATTCGCCATTATGAGTGACTGATTGAAGAAAAAAGAATCATTTCATCTCAATCAAGTAATGGAGGAATTATAATCAGAATAATCGTCAGTTTTGATGAATTTAATCTAAAAATTATTAACTAATAAACTGGAAAAATCAATTGAGGAGAGGTTAGCAGAAGTGAATCAGTGAAACAATCTGATGTTTTCATAAAAAAATCTAATCTAATCTAATCTAATCTAATCTAATCTAATCTAATCTAATCTAATCTAATCTAATCTAATCTAATCTAATCTAATCTAATCTAATCTAATCTAATCTAATCTAATCTAATCTAATCTAATCTAATCTAATCTAATCTAATCTAATCTAATCTAATCTAATCTAATCTAATCTAATCTAATCTAATCTAATCTAATCTAATCTAATCTAATCTAATCTAATCTAATCTAATCTAATCTAATCTAATCTAATCTAATCTAATCTAATCTAATCTAATCTAATCTAATCTAATCTAATCTAATCTAATCTAATCTAATCTAATCTAATCTAATCTAATCTAATCTAATCTAATCTAATCTAATCTAATCTAATCTAATCTAATCTAATCTAATCTAATCTAATCTAATCTAATCTAATCTAATCTAATCTAATCTGATCTAATCTGATCTAATCTAATCTAATCTAATCTAATCTAATCTAACCTAATCTAATCTAATCTAATCTAATCTAATCTAATCTAATCTAATCTAATTCAATCTTATCTACTCTAATCTTATCTAGTCAAAAAATCCGTAAAGCGCTGATTACAGACTGTTCAAAAGCGTTCAATTCGAGAGCAAACAGTCCAACAAACCTTCTGTGGTGTGGCCTGCTGGCCTGTCTGAGGTTGTTGAGTTCCCAGCACTGCAGCATGGAAACCAAGTTGTGACCTCTCACGTGCACCAGAGACCAGTCGCTGAGAGGAGGAGGAAGGAGGAGGAGGGAGGAGGAGGGAGGAGAAGGAGGAAGAGGGAGGAAGAGGAAGGAGGAGGAGGAGGGCTGAAGAAGAGGAAGGAGGAGGAGGAGGTAGGAGAAGAATGGAGAAGGTGGAAGAAGTGGAGGAGGTGGAGGAGAAAGAATGAGAAGAATATGGCATTGGAACCTTGTTGCAGAAGCACTAAATTCACCACGATTTGATGATCAATCCATTTTGACCCAATTACATAGTTAATTCCATCCGTTTAGTTATTCAACCCAGTTTTATCAGCTATTGGGTCGGGTCAATGAGTGGTGTCATATGATCGTGGTGCCAATCAAAGAGTACGTTTGTTGCTTGGCGATCATTATACGATGCAATGGTATTCTGCTACGCAATGGAATAAGTTTAGAACACTACTAGTAATAAAAATAATAAAAATAATAAGTAAAAAAATATATAATAATAATAAATTCTATTCGAAAAGAGCCAAGGGAAGCAGCCGAAACGTCCCCGTTCGTCTTTGAGACAAATCAGGCATTAAAGACTATAGGCTAGTTCAAATAACAAGTCAAACACAAGTTATTAGTGGCTGAGTGACTCCACAAGAAGGCCTCGTGGAATATCAAGTTGAGTGGGTGGAGGAGGGAGTGGAGGAGGAAGTGGAGGAGGGAGTGGAGGAGGGAGTGGAGGAGGGAGTGGAGGAGGGAGTGGAGGAGGGAGTGGAGGAGGGAGTGGAAGAGGGAGTGGAGGAGGGAGTGGAGGAGGGAGTGGAAGAGGAAGTGGAGGAGGGAGTGGAGAAGGGAGTGGAGGAGGGAGTGGAGGAAGGAGTGGATGAAGGAGTGGAGGAGGGAGTGGAGGAGGGAGTGGAAGAGGGAGTGGAGGAGGGAGTGGAGGAGGGAGTGGAGAAAGGAGTGGAGAAGGGAATGGAGGAGGGAGTGGAGGAGGGAGTGGAGGAGGGAGTGGAGGAGGGAGTGGAAGAGGGAGTGGAGGAGGGAGTGGAGGAGGGAGTGGAAGAGGAAGTGGAGGAGGGAGTGGAGGAGGGAGTGGAAGAGGAAGTGGAGGAGGGAGTGGAGAAGGGAGTGGAGGAGGGAGTGGAGGAAGGAGTGAAGGAAGAAGTGGAGGAGGGAGTGGAGAAGGGAGTGGAGGAGGGAGTGGAGGAGGGAGTGGAGAAGGGAGTGGAGGAGGGAGTGGAGAAGGGAGTGGAGGAGGGAGTGGAGGAGGGAGTGGAAGAGGAAGTGGAGGAGGGAGTGGAGAAGGGAGTGGAGGAGGGAGTGGAGGAAGGAGTGAAGGAAGAAGTGGAGGAGGGAGTGGAGAAGGGAGTGGAGGAGGGAGTGGAGGAGGGAGTGGAGAAGGGAGTGGAGGAGGGAGTGGAGGAGGGAGTGGAGGAAGGAGTGGAGGAAGGAGTGAAGGAAGGAGTGGAGGAGGGAGTGGAGAAGGGAGTGGAGGAGGGAGTGGAGGAGGGAGTGGAGAAGGGAGTGGAGGAGGGAGTGGAAGAGGAAGTGGAGGAGGGAGTGGAGGAAGGAGTGGAGGAGGGAATGGAGGAGGGAGTGGAGGAAGGAGTGGAGGAGGGAGTGGAGAAGGGAGTGGAGGAAGGAGTGGAGGAGGGAGTGGAGAAGGGAGTGGAGGAGGGAGTGGAGGAGGGAGTGGAGGAGGGAGTGGAAGAGGGAGTGGAGGAGGGAGTGGAGGAGGGAGTGGAAGAGGAAGTGGAGGAGGGAGTGGAGAAGGGAGTGGAGGAGGGAGTGGAGGAAGGAGTGGATGAAGGAGTGGAGGAGGGAGTGGAGGAGGGAGTGGAAGAGGGAGTGGAGGAGGGAGTGGAGGAGGGAGTGGAGAAAGGAGTGGAGAAGGGAATGGAGGAGGGAGTGGAGGAGGGAGTGGAGGAGGGAGTGGAGGAGGGAGTGGAAGAGGGAGTGGAGGAGGGAGTGGAGGAGGGAGTGGAAGAGGAAGTGGAGGAGGGAGTGGAGGAGGGAGTGGAAGAGGAAGTGGAGGAGGGAGTGGAGAAGGGAGTGGAGGAGGGAGTGGAGGAAGGAGTGAAGGAAGAAGTGGAGGAGGGAGTGGAGAAGGGAGTGGAGGAGGGAGTGGAGGAGGGAGTGGAGAAGGGAGTGGAGGAGGGAGTGGAGAAGGGAGTGGAGGAGGGAGTGGAGGAGGGAGTGGAAGAGGAAGTGGTGGTGGGAGTGGGTGTGGGTGGTGGAGGTGGTGTGGAGTAGGTGTGTTGGAAGAAGTGGAGGTGGGAGTGGAGATGTGAGTGGAGGTGGGTGTGGAGGTGGGTGTGGAGATGGGAGTGGAGGAGGGAGGTGGTGGTGGGTGTGGAGGTTGGAGTGGTGGAAGGAGTGAAGGGATGGAGTGGTGGAGGGAGTGGAGGTTGGAGTGGAGGGGAGGTGGTGGAGGTGGGTGTGAGAAGGGAGTGGAGGGGTGGGGTGTGGTGGAGTGGTGGAGGAGTGGGTGGAAGGAGTGGAGGAGGGATTGGAGGAGGGAGTGGAGGTAGGTGTGGAGGAGGGAGTGGTGAAGGGAGTGGAGGTAGGAGTGGAGGAGGGAGTGGAGAAGGGAGTGGAGGAGGGAGTGGAGGAGGGAGTGGAGGAAGGAGTGGAGGAGGGAGTGAAGGAAGGAGTGGAAGAAGGAGTGGAGGAGAGAGTGGAAGAAAGAGTGGAAGAATGATTGAAGTGTTTGAGATCAAAGCGGAAAACGCAGCGCAAACTTTTTAGAGAGGACAACGTGAGAGAGACAGGCTGGAGCAAAGACGGTTCTGTGGATGCGTGGAAAACTTTTAAAAGTGAAAATATCTCCAATTAATTTCAAAGCTTTCGCAGAAATTTTTATCACAAATATTAAAAAAATGAAGGGTGAACCAGATTTGTACGGAAGTCGAGTGGAGTTGGGTTGAAGATGAAGGAGGATTGAGTGGAGATGAATGGATTTGAAGGAGGTTGAAGGAGGAGTGAGATCACAGACACCAGTGCATGCACTCACTTCAAAGGCTGCAGGGAGTTCCTAGTGCTAAGACCCAGCTGCTTGATGAGACTCCACTGACGCGCGTTGCCTGACGAGTCAATGAGTGAGCGTGCAAGCCTTTGAACCTTTCAAACTCAACATTCCTAATTTCAAACCCAACATTTATGCATTCAAACTCAACATTGCAACATTCAAACTCAACATTGCAACATTCAAACTCAACATTGCAACATTCAAACTCAACATTTATGCATTCAAACCCAACATTGCAACATTCAAACTCAACATTGCAACATTCAAACTCAACATTGCATCATTCAAACTCAACATTGCAGCCTTCAAACCCAACATTTATGCATTCAAACTCAACATTGCAACATTCAAACTCAACATTGCAACATTCAAACTCAACATTGCAACATTCAAAATCAACATTGCAACATTCAAAATCAACATTGCAACATTCAAACCCAACATTGCAACATTCAAAATCAACATTGCAACATTCAAACCCAACATTGCAACATTCAAAATCAACATTGCATCATTCAAACTCAACATTGCAGCCTTCAAACCCAACATTTATGCATTCAAACTCAACATTGCAACATTCAAACTCAACATTGCAACATTTAAACCCAACATTTCAACATTCAAACTCAAAATTGCAACATTTTAAACGTTAAAAGATCTGAAACTTGAAACTTTAACGCAGCGTGTTCGCTATAAGACCTGTTAATGAGAAATGTGCTTTGGGACCTCTGTGGCTGTGTTCCTTCACTCATTCGACTCGTTGCATGAAGTCATTTTATAGCGTTTAATTGATCTAATCTAAGTTGAATATTTGTGTAGTGCTGATTACACACGCTTCAACCGAGTCCATTCAACATCAATGCAGTCAAAAAGTGCACACTTCAAAGCGCCTCTCATCTCTGCACTGCAGTGCGCTGAGACCTCCCAGTGCATCTCCACGCTGCATGAAGCGTTACGAACCGCTTGGTTTTACACGAGATGATTCTTTATACAAGTCACGTGAACACGAGATGATTCTTTATACGAGTCACGTGAACACGAGATGATTCTTTATACAAGTCACGTGAACTTTCGAGACGAAAATAATTAGTGATTCAATTATCTAAAATTAAATAATTATTCCCTCATTCAGTTGTTTCTCACTTTTCTCCAACACCCACCCAAGCACACACCGTAACAGACCAGCCACCCACCCAAGCACACACCGTAACAGACCAGTCACCCACCCAAGCACACACCGTAACAGACCAGCCACCCACTCAAGCACAAACAGACCAGCCACCCACCCAAGCACAAACAGACCAGCCACCCACCTGGCGACGAGAGGTGGTTGGCGACGATGAGGGCCTCGTCGAAGAGGTTTTGAACCACGAAGGTGTCCGCTGCAGGGGTGGCTTGCTTGTAGACTTCAATTTTTTCTTATTGTCTTGTCCTTGTTCTCTTTGTTCTCATTGCTCTATTCTTATTCTCTTGTTACTCCATCCTCATCCCATCTCATATGCATCTTTCACACCATCCTCATCCCATCTCATATGCATCTTCTACTTCATCCTCATCCCATCTCATATGCATCTTTCACACCATCCTCATCCCATCTCATATGCATCTTTCACACCATCCTCATCCCATCTCATATGCATCTTTCACACCATCTTCATCCCATCTCATATGCATCTTTTACACCATCCTCATCCCATCTCATATACATCTTTCACACCATCCTCATCCCATCTCATATGCATCTTTCACACCATCTTCATCCCATCTCATATGCATCTTTCACACCATCCTCATCCCATCTCATATGCATCTTTCACACCATCCTCATCCCATCTCATATGCATCTTTTACACCATCCTCATCCCATCTCATATGCATCTTTCACACCATCCTCATCCTATCTCATATGCATCTTTCACACCATCCTCATCCCATCTCATATGCATCTTTCACACCATCTTCATCCCATCTCATATGCATCTTCTACTTCATCCTCATCCCATCTCATATGCATCTTTCACACCATCCTCATCCCATCTCATATGCATCTTTCACACCATCCTCATCCCATCTCATATGCATCTTCTACTTCATCCTCATCCCATCTCATATGCATCTTTCACACCATCCTCATCCCATCTCATATGCATCTTTCACACCATCCTCATCCCATCTCATATGCATCTTTCACACCATCCTCATCCCATCTCATATGCATCTTTCACACCATCCTCATCCCATCTCATATGCATCTTTCACACCATCCTCATCCCATCTCATATGCATCTTTTACACCATCCTCATCCCATCTCATATGCATTTTTCACACCATCCTCATCCCATCTCATATGCATCTTTCACACCATCCTCATCCCATCTCATATGCATCTTTCACACCATCCTCATCCCATCTCATATGCATCTTTCACACCATCCTCATCCCATCTCATATGCATCTTTCACACCATCCTCATCCCATCTCATATGCATCTTTCACACCATCCTCATCCCATCTCATATGCATCTTTCACACCATCCTCATCCCATCTCATATGCATCTTTCACACCATCCTCATCCCATCTCATATGCATCTTTCACACCATCCTCATCCCATCTCATATGCATCTTTCACACCATCCTCATCCCATCTCATATGCATCTTTCACACCATCTTCATCCCATCTCATATGCATCTTCTACTTCATCCTCATCCCATCTCATATGCATCTTTCACACCATCCTCATCCCATCTCATATGCATCTTTCACACCATCCTCATCCCATCTCATATGCATCTTTCACACCATCCTCATCCCATCTCATATGCATCTTTCACACCATCCTCATCCCATCTCATATGCATCTTTCACACCATCCTCATCCCATCTCATATGCATCTTTTACACCCTCCTCATTCTTGTTTTCATTGTTTTATCGAATTGTTAAACTTTAAAAATGTGGCGCTCCAGGAGGACGAGAGTTTCAATAATTCTCGTTTTATTTTCACCACCAACAGAATTCCTTCCTTCAAAGAGGAAAAGCCATCGATCGAGTCTCATCTCTCAGCTCCTTCGATCGCTCGCAATCCTTCACCACTCCAATTACTTGCAACTCATGCAACGTCGGTACATAGTCTAGTGTTGAAATAGAACAAAGTTATGGAATAGTTCACCGCTATAAATAAGCTACGCTTAAAAATATTCTTTATCTGAAGCATTCTTTTGTTAAAGATATTCCATATCTGGAATTATTTTTTGGTTTGGAATAGTTTGTATCTGAAAAGGAGCTCTGGTTGGAAGGTGATCCATCAAGCGTTGATTAATCTCACGAGTGGAAGTTGCTTATCTGCCTCCTTTGAACTTGCACGTCTCTTCCTTCAACCTTCTTTCTTTCCATCCTCCATCCTCCATCCTCCATCCTCCATCCTCCATCCTCCATCCTCCTTCCTCCATCCTCCATCCTCCATCCTCCATCCTCCATCCTCCATCCTCCATCCTCCATCCTCCATCCTTCATCCTCCATCCTCCATCCTCCATCCTCCATCCTCCATCCTCCATCCTCCATCCTCCATCCTCCATCCTCCATCCTCCATCCTCCATCCTCCATCCTCCATCCTCCATCCTCCATCCTCCATCCTCCATCCTCCATCCTCCAACTTCCATCCTCCATCCTCCATCCTCCATCCTCCATCCTCCATCCTCCATCCTCCATCCTCCATCCTCCATCCTCCATCCTCCATCCTCCATCCTCCATCCTCCATCCTCCATCCTTCATCCTCCATCCTCCATCCTCCATCCTCTATCCTCCATCCTCCATCCTCCATCCTCCATCCTCCATCCTCCATCCTCCATCCTCCATCCTCCATCCTCCATCCTCCATCCTCCATCCTCCATCCTCCATCCTCCATCCTCCATCCTCCATCCTCCATCCTCCATCCTCCATCCTCCATCCACTCATCCTCCATCCTCCTTCCTCCATCCTCCATCCCTCGATGAACAAACAATCAATCATCCTAGTTAATTCATTGAGGATCACAAGGACGTACTGTGGAGGCTTTTGTAGAGAGGCTGTCCAAAGTAGCACCTCCAGGAGGCCCCTCTGTTGTTGTCGCCACACCTCCGTGGCACCACCCCCCTCCACAACCTGCGTGATGGGGTGCTACTCACTCAACTACTACTACCAGTGATAATTTTATTATTTTTATTATTATTCTGTTATTCTTTATTTTAATCATGTCTTATTTTTATTATTATTCTGTTATTCTTTATTTTACTCATGTCTTATTATTTTGATTTTTATATAATACATGTCAGTTGTGCGTTATTATTATTATTATTATTATTATTATTATTATTATTATTATTATTATTATTATTATTATTATTATTATTATTATTATTATTATTATTATTATTATTATTATTATTATTATTATTATTATTATTATTATTATTATTATTATTATTATTATTATTATTATTATTATTATTATTAATATTATTATTATTGTTATTTATTATTATAATGCTTCTTATTAATCGCCTCGCTATCAACTGTTGACTTTCTCGCATCTTCGCCACTTCCTTCTGATCACGTTTCGTGATGCTAGCGTGGTTTGTGTGGTTTGTGTGGTGGTTTGTGTGGTGGTTTGTGTGGTGGTTTGTGTAGTGGTTTGTGTAGGGGTCTGTGTGGTGGTTTGTGTAGTGGTTTGTGTAGTGGTTTGTGTAGGGGTCTGTGTGGTGGTTTGTGTGGTTTGTGTGGTGGTTTGTGTGGTGGTTTGTATGGGTTTGCATGGTTTGTGTGGTGGTTTGCGTGGTTTGTGTAGTTCGTTTGCGTTTGTTTCATGGTTTGTTTGGACTTGTTCTGTTTTGTGTGCCTTGTGACGGGTTGTGTGGTTTTGTGTGGTTTATGATGGGTTGTGTGGTTTTGTGTGGCTTGTGACGGGTTGTGTGATTTTGTGTGGCTTGTGACGGGTTGTGTGGTTTTGTGTGGCTTTGAGTTTGAAGCTTCTGTCAATATTGGTTCAACTTGTGTGCATGGCTCTTCACAATGTTTATTTTCAGATTTAAACTATTTCACGCCTTCATCTCTTCGGCAGATCAAACAATGCGTCCCATCCATCACAAAAAAATTAAAATTATAAATACATTTCGAGTCTAAAAATACATTTCCAAAGGTTTTCGGACCTAAAAATACATTTCCGAAAGTTTTTGGAGCTAAAAATACATTTCCGAAAGTTTTCGGAGCTAAAAATAGATTTTCGTAATTTTTGTGAAAGACGAAATCAACAATAACCAACTCCAGAGCCTGTTTGATGATTTGGCTGGGTAGCTGGCGTTTGTAGTTGGAGGGGTGGGTGGAAGGATGGTGGGTGGGAGAATGGTGGGTGGAAGAATGGTGGGTGGAGGGGTGGTGGGAAGAATGGTGGGTGGAGGGGTGGTGAGGGGTGAAAGAGTGGGTTGGGGAGGGGCTGTCGATGAACCACCCTGAGTCAGCGATGGCCTTGAAGATGAGAATGGGCTGGACCCTGGAGGAGAAAGGTTGCCTTCTATTTTTTTGTGGATTTTGAATAAACTAAATAACTGGAGTAATAAGGCCTGCAGTGGAATTGAACTTCAGTCTCTGTGAGCTGAAACTGCTCTCTTCCCAAAAACACAACATTTTCGAAAAAGTTGGGAGTTTTTGATTACAGTGTTTTGCAACACAAACACAAAAACCATTAAAGTGGCGTCAACCCAGTAGAGTTTTGAGGCCGATTTACTCTCTTTACACAACAAGTAAAACCGTTTCCATGGGAGCGCCTTTGAACATAGTGCTGAAGGGCGCGTTAAAAATGTTTAGAATAGATTAGATTAGATTGGATTAGATTAGATTAGATAAGATAAGATAAAATTAGATAAGATTGTGCACGCTTTAATCCAACCTAATCTTCTTAAATTTTCATGCCACCACCCACCTGGGAGGGATCCTTTTCTGCATCATGTTCCTTGTCATCCTCTCTATCTTGTCCACGTTCAACATCACTCCAGTGCCTCCCGCACTGGTGGAGGTAGTGGTGGAGGTAGTGGTGGAGGTAGTGGTGGAGGTAGTGGTGGAGGTAGTGGTGGAGGTAGTGGTGGAGGTAGTGGTGGCGGCGGTATTGTTAGTGGTAGTGGTTGTGAATAAGTGGCAGTGATTTGGTGGCGGTAAATTGGTGGCAGTGAATTGGTTGCGGTGAATTGGTTGCGGTGAATTGGTGGCGGTGAATTAGGAAGTGAATTGATGGTGGTGATCGCTGGGCGATTGAAAAAAAGAGAACACAACAAACGAAGAGCGCGAACAAACGCACGAACAAAACAACCATTATCAAACATCCACACCCGAGTGCCATACCTGGCTCCGACCAGGTAGATGAGGAGGGGGTGCTTGTGACTGGAGAGCATGGAGTGGACCTCCACCAGGTCTCTCACCACCTCTTCCACGATCATCGACCCCATGAAAGAAAAGCCACCTTTGTGGTGTGGTGTGGTGTGGTGTGGTGTGGTGTGGTGTGGTGTGGTGTGGTGTGGTGTGGTGTGGTGTGGTGTGGTGTGGTGTGGTGTGGTGTGGTGTGGTGTGGTGTGGTGTGGTGTGGTGTGGTGTGGTGTGGTGTGGTGTGGTGTGGCGTGGTGGTGTAGTGTGGTGTGGTGGTGTAGTGTAGTGGTGCGGTGTAGTGGTGCGGTGTGGTGGTGCGGTGTGGTGGTGCGGTGTGGTGGTGCGGTGTGGTGGTGCGGTGTGGTGGTGCGGTGTGGTGGTGCGGTGTGGTGGTGCGGTGTGGGTGCGAAAAAGATCAAAGGAAAAGTTATTCTTGGAAGTTCAAAAGTTAAAAATGCAGAATAATCTTTCGGTACGAGATTTAAAAAATTAGTTTAGTTATACTACTGCTACTACTACGACTACTACTACTACTACTACTACTACTACTACTACTACTACTACTACTACTACTACTACTACTACTACTACTACTACTACTACTACTACTACTACTACTACTACTACTACTACTACTACTACTACTACTACTACTACTACTACTACTACTACTACTACTACTACTACTACTACTACTACTACTACTACTACTACTACTACTACTACTACTACTACTACTACTACTACTACTACTACTACTACTACTACTACTACTACTACTACTACTACTACTACTACTACTACTACTACTACTACTACTACTACTACTACTACTACTACTACTACTACTACTACTACTACTACTACTACTACTACTACTACTACTACTACTACTACTACTACTACTACTACTACTACTACTACTACTACTACTACTACTACTACTACTACTACTACTACTACTACTACTACTACTACTACTACTACTACTACTACTACTACTACTACTACTACTACTACTACTACTACTACTACTACTACTACTACTACTACTACTACTACTACTACTACTACTACTACTACTACTACTACTACTACTACTACTACTACTACTACTACTACTACTACTACTACTACTACTACTACTACTACTACTACTACTACTACTACTACTACTACTACTACTACTACTACTACTACTACGACTACTACTACTACTACTACTACTACTAATAATAATAATAATAATAATAATAATAATAATAATAATAATAATAAAAATAATAATAATAATAATAATAATAATAATAATAATAATAATAATAATAATAATAATAATAATAATAATAATAATAAAAATAAAAGGAAAAAGAAAAAAAAATAATAAAAAAAAAAAAAAATAATAAAAAAAAAAAAAAAAAAAATAATAATAATAATAATAATAATAATAATAATAATAATAATAATAATAATAATAATAATAATAATTTCAATAATAATAATAATAATAATAATAATAATAATAATAATAATAATAATAATAATAATAATAATAATAATAATAATAATAATAATAATAATAATAATAATAATAATAATAATAATAATAATAATAATATTAAAAAAAATAATAATAATAAAAATAATAGTTATAAATAATATAATTATTAGTTGTATAAGCAAAGATAGAAGTTATAGTAACAAGTATTGATAGGAAATTTTTGTTGGAGCACAAGGGCTAGAAGGATGTATCATGAGGCGTCAGACTCACCGCTCCAACGAGCATCGGCGAGGAAAGCGAAAGTCGGAGAACTTGAAAGAGGAGCTTTTAAGTCATTATTTTATTTATCATTTTAACTAATTAATTAAATTTATTTATTTTATTTATTTATTTTATTTATTTATTTTCTTTATTTTATTTATTTATTTATTTTAGTTCTTTATTTTGTTTATCATTTTAATTTAATTTATTAATTTAATTATTTTATTTTATTTGTTTTATTTTATTTTTTTATTTTTATTTATTAATTAATTTATTTTTTATTTTAATTCGTTATTTCATTTCATTATTTTATTATTTTTATGTTTTATGATTTGTTGTTTTTATTTCTATTTTCAGTTTTTTATTATTATTTTATTATTTTTGATCTTTTTTATTTATTTTATTATTTAGTGTTTTTTAATTTTTTTGAATCTATTTAATTTTTTTTTTGAAAAATGCGTTTTATTTTTCATTAGTTTTTATTTTCATTATTCATTGATTTTTTATTTTTATTAAATTTTTTTATATATTAATTTGCATCTCAACAGCGAGGCAGAGAAGGATCGGTAGAGGCAAAGGAGGAGAAGGACTGGTTTGCATCGGCTAATAACAACTTCACTGGAAGCTACTCCAACGGAAAAAAAAAACAAGAAATTAAAAAAAAAATCATAAAAAATTAAAAACAAAATAAACGGCATGAGAAGGAGGAGGAGGAGGAGGAAGAGGAGAAAGAGGAGGAGGAGAAGGAGGAAGAGGAGGAGGAAGAGGAGAAAGAGGAGGAGGAAGAGAAGGAGAAGAAGGAGGAAGAGGAGGAAGAAGAGAAGGAAAAGAAGGAGGAAGAGGAGGAAGAGAAGGAGGAAGAGGAGGAAGAGAAGGAGGAAGAGGAGGAAGAGAAGGAGGAAGAGGAGGAAGAGAAGGAGGAAGAGGAGGAAGAGAAGGAGGAAGAGGAGGAAGAGAAGGAGGAAGAGGAGGAAGAGAAGGAGGAAGAGGAGGAAGAGAAGGAGGAAGAGGAGGAAGAGAAGGAGGAAGAGGAGGAAGAGAAGGAAGAGGAAGCTTAAACGGCGAAGCAATCTAAACACAATAAATACTCCATGCTGACGAGATCAAAGGAACAGGCGATTAATAACAATAATAACAAAAATAATAATATTAAAACTGATAAAAATATAAATAATACTGCTAAAAATATAAATAATACTGATAAAAATATAAATAATACTGATAAAAATATAAATAATACTGATAAAAAATAATGATAAAAAAAGAAATAATACTAATACTGATTTTATAATAATAATAATAATAATAATAATAATAATAATCATCATCATCATTATAATAAAACTAGCTGCTCCCGAGTTAGTGTTTTTAGTACTTTAAAATTACTACTACTACTACTACTACTACTACTACTACTACTACTACTACTACTACTACTACTACTACTACTACTACTACTACTACTACTATTACTAATACTAATAATACTAATACTATTACTACTTTTAGTAATAGTTTTCATTACTAGTATTATTTTTTTCAGTTTTATTATGAATGTTTTTGCTAGTGTTATTATCATTATTGAATCATTTGTATGTGTTTATGTCATTTCTAAGAGGTTTGAAGAATGAATGAGAAAATAGAAGATTGAAGGAGAAGATGGAAGGATGGATGGGAGGATGGAGGGATGGATGAGAGGATGGAGGGATGAAAAAGAGGATGTAGGGATGAATGAGAGGATAGAGGGATGGATGAGAGGATGGAAGGATGGAAGAGAAGATAGAGGGATGGAGAAGAAGATAGAGGGATGGAGAAGAAGATAGAGGGATGATTGAAAGGATAGAGGAATGATTGAAAGGATAGAGGAATGGATGAGAGGATAGAGGGATGGACGAGAAAATAAGGGGATGGATGAGAGGATAGAGAGATGGAGGATAGGATGGAGGGATGTATGAGAGGATGGAGGGATGGAGGAGAGGATGGAGAGATATATGAGAGAATGGAGGGATGGAGGAGAGGATGGAGGGATTTATGAGAGGATAGAGGGATGGAGGAAAGAATAGATGGATGGATGAGAAAATAAAGATATGGAGGAGAGGATGGAGGGATGGGGGAGAGGATAGAGGGATGAATGAGAGGTTCGAAGGATGTACTTTTGTTGGCTGCCTTGTGAGAGCCACTCCACGAGTCACTCGAGCAGTAATGAGCCAGGCTGTGTGTTTGTGTTGGTTTGCATGTCTGTGTGAGTGTTTGTTCGTCTGATATAACCCAATCAAAGCATTCGTATAGTGCTGATTCCACACTGTTTAAAAGCGTTTGTGTGGTTATTTCGTTTGTTTGTGTTTGTGTGTTTGTTTGTTTGTGTGTTTGTTTGTTTGTCTGTGTGTTTGTTTGTTTTTTTGTGTGTTTGTTTGTTTTCTTACTCGTCCTGTTTGTTTGAACATTCAATCGTTCGTCGATTTTATAAAAGTGAATTTTATGAAGTTAACGAAGAATAGTCTTACTTGAATGACACTCAACCCATAGTCAGTTATAATTGAAAGTATTATTTAAAAATACGAATGAATAATTGTTTAATTAATCAATTAATGACAATCACAACCAACTCACACGTGGTTCCCGTTGTGGATGAAGGCGTTTTGTTCGGCATGAGGAGATAAAATACCCGAGCCTGGAGGGGGCAAGGAGGAGCAACTTTTATTTTAACAAAACAACAACAAAAATTTCAACGTCATCACCATCAACAACAACAACAGTATCAACGTCATCACCATCAACAACAACAAAAACAACAAAAACAACAACAACAACTACAAAAACAACATCAACAACAACAACAAAAATAACAACAACAAAAACATCATCAACATCAACAACATCATCAACATCAACAACATCATCAACATCAACAACAACATCACCATCAACAACATCAACAACAACATCACCATCAACAACATCAACAACAACATCACCGTCAACAACATCAACAACAACATCACCATCAACAAAGACAGCTAAAAAATGGTATCCACCAAAACAACAGAAGTTCTCACAACATTTATTTTTATTTTTATTTCCCATACTTTTCTCCCATTATTATTTTTTTATTATTATTGACTTGGTTTTTATTTTTATTGTCGAGGGCACCTTTGATGGAGGAGGGGGTGAGGTTAGAGGACATGAGGTGGGGCGTTTGGGACCACCTCTTGAGGCAGCTCACGTGGTCAAAGCACATCCAACCGCCTGTGTGTGCGCATGTCACATGCGTGTTTATGTGGGGTTTCATTCAGCTCGTGATCTAATCCAATCAAATCATTTATATAGCGCTGATTCCACACTTTTCAAAAGCGCTCTGCTATGAAACTGTTTAAACAACAAAGTTTTAAGGGCTTTCCGAAATGAAAGTGGAGAAGTAATAGAGGTGAGATTGGGGGGAAGAGAGTTCCATGGAAGGGGGCCACAGAAATAAAGTTTTTGTGATTGTGTGGTTTGCGTCGCTAGAGGGGGCCCCTTGTGGGTTGATAATTGGTAAGGTTGATGTGTGTTCCGCGTGTTAAATGCATTTTTTGCGGCAATTTTTAAAAGTCTTTGATGTGTTTTGTTATTTCGAGTGCGTTCCTTGCTGAGGTTGTTTTGTGGCGTTTTTTGGTAAAGTTTTTTATCGTTTTGCGAACTGACTTAACTGTGGATTGTCTGGAAATTAGTCAAAATAAATTCAAATAAAAAAAATCGAACGAGGCAAAAGTTTCGAATGACGTCACCTTCGAGAAAGATGACCCAGCGTCTGCTGTTGGTCCTCCTCAGGAAGTAACTTTGGTGGGCGGAGGTGGTTGAAAGATCATTCATGGACTTGAATGGTTATTTGTGAAAGCATTATCGTGCAACCAGTTTATAATTGGACGTGGGCCAAGGTGTGGTGTCTTCATCTTCGCTTGGTTTCACAGCTCAATATTGTTCAACATTACAAACCAGGCATCACTTGAGTATCATGTTGAGTTTTCACTTTAATCCCCATGTGACGAGGCTCAGATGAAAAAGGTTTGAAGGTGTGACCATTTGAAAACTTCTATCAACACAACGCTATCAGTCACTTTATTGCTAATACTAGTCTCAAAAGAAAACAACAACAACAACAACAGTTACAACAACCACAACAACAACAACAACAACAAACAACAACCACAACAACAACAAAAAAAACAACCACAACAACAACAATAACAGCAACCACAATAACAACAACCACAACAACAACCACAACAACAATAACAACAACCACAAAAACAACAACAACCACAACAACAATAACAAAAGCCACAACAACAACAACCACAACAAAAACCACCACAACAATGACTAAAACCACAACAACAACAACCACAACAACAACAACCACCTGGGAGTGGAGCCATCGTTGCAGACGACGGAAGAATTTCTGATGAAGAACCTGCGCATCAGAGGCCCTCTGGCCACGTCGTCTCGCTTCCTCAGGCTCCTCCTCCTGCCCTCTTGTCGCTTCGAAGGGGGGTGGTGGTTTTTGTGGGGTCGCTTGGGGGACGGATGGCGGTGGTAGGGTTGCTTGGAAGGAAGGTGGCGGGATGGTCGCTTGGAGGAAAGAAGGCGGCGGTGGAACTTTTGTTTGTTTAACAGTTTTTGTTTATTAGAGTGGTGGTGCTTTTGAGAGGAAGAAGAGGTGTGATGGGGGGGCTTCTTGGAGAAGTGGTGGAAAGTCGTTTTGGGTGAGTTTTTGGAAGGGTGTTTGAGAGATCTCAATCGAATCTTGCGACTTTTCCGGTTCTTCAGTTTCTGCTTCCACTTCCTTGCAGACTTGGAAGAAACGGAAGAAGCGGAAGAAGTGGAAGAAGCGGAAAAAGCGGAAGAAGCGGAAGCAGCGGAAGAAGCGGAAGCAGCGGAAGAAGCGGAAGCAGCGGAAGAATTGTTCGAAACCTTCGACGACGATCTGGAAGAAGAGCCGCGAAGCTTTGAGTTGTGACGTTTTTTGCGCTTTTCAACACTATTGTTTTCGACTTTTTTGTTTTTGAAATCTTTTTTGAATCCAAAAGAAGTTGAAACGTTGTATGTTTTGTGAGGTAGTGGTGTGAAAAAGGAGGTAAGTGGCAATGTTTTGAAGCCTCCTTCTAGAGGCACAGACTCTTCAGTCAACAGACTGGCGGTGGGGTGTAGTGGTTGTGCCTGTCTGTAGCTCGTAGGCTCTCGAGTATGTACATGGTTCATGTGGTTTGTAGCGTTCACCTGGTGTTCGTTGTTTGTGACGTGTTTGTGACAAGAATCGATGTTACTCCGGCTTGGTGGCTTGAAGCGTGATGTCATTGACACAACACTTGCAAACAACAACAACCACAACGTCACGTGGTTTCCCCGAACACTCATTCCGAAACTCATCTTGCAAGCACTGACCAAATGGTAACCTGTTTTCAAGCGATTTTCAACTCAAAAAATTTGTTCAATCAAAGTACTCGTCTGCAACGGACATTTTTATTCAGTTTAATTTTCAATCAAGTTTTTTTCCTAATTAAAATTTTTTCTCAATTAACTTCCAAATTAAAACTTGTTTTCTCAATTAACTTCCCAATTAAAACTTGTTTTCTCAATTAACTTCCCAATTAAAACTTGTTTTCTCAATTAAATATTCAACTTTCGATTAATTATTGTTCGATAATTCAATCTCTCTTCAACCTTTCTTTCAACAGTTCCAAGCCCTCGGCTCTGCATAGTACAGTGTGGATGCAAGCGAGCGAGCCTATATATACTCCAGCCCTTTCACGAAGGCACGTAACCTTGTCGCCCCTTCTTCCACCTCCATGCAGGCCTCCGTCACGTATTGTTAGTCTGTTCTATGTCAAAATGGTGATTGATAACGTGTTATGCGTCAAATTTTAACACTTCTTACGTCACGTGTTAGTAACACCCCACACAGCATCAACATGCGATTGTTGAGGGTGGACTTTCGTGGAGAATGTGTGGTGTGGTGTAGTGTGGTGTGGTGTGGTGTGGTGTGGTGTGGTGTGGTGTGGTGTGGTGGTGTGGTGTGGTGTGGTGTGGTGTGGTGTGGTGTGGTGTGGTGTGGTGTGGTGTGGTGTGGTGTGGTGTGGTGTGGTGTGGTGTGGTGTGGTGTGGTGTGGTGTGGTGTGGTGTGGTGTGGTGTGGTGTGGTGTGGTGTGGTGTGGTGTGGTGTGGTGTGGTGTGGTGTGGTGTGGTGTGGTGGTGTGGTGTGGTGTGGTGTGGTGTGGTGTGGTGTGGTGTGGTGTGGTGTGGTGTAGTGTGGTGTGGTGTGGTGTGGTGTGGTGTGGTGTGGTGTGGTGTGGTGTGGTGTGGTGTGGTGTGGTGTGGTGGTGTGGTTGCTACATATCCTCATACACTTTCATCAGCGGTGCCACCATTGTAGAGGTAATTAGCAGCGACATCTGCAATAACACCTCCTCAGGGGAGTCAAACTTATCGTGGGAATCACTCAATTTGTGTTATAATTAATAACTTATTACCCATCATGACTCCTGCTCCACCGCCATGAACATCATGGCTCCTGCTCCACCGCCATGAACATCATGGCTCAAACCCTCCTGCTCCACCGCCATGAACATCATGACTCCTCCTCCTGCTCCACCGCCATGAACCTCATGGCTCAAACCCTCCTGCAACAACAACATGCAAACTGGGAGAATGTTCCGGACCTTCACAAGTATCACGTTATCCTGCATAAATATTATTCCCTTGCACAAACATCCACCGACATTCCTCCCGCAGTTCCCTCTCTGCTTTCCAACCTCATGCTCCTCTCAATCTTTCTTCCCGATGTTCCATGCAAGCTTGGTGCTTTTTCGTAACAAGACCCTTATGAACATGATACAATCACTCTACACAAATTTTATTATTATTATTATTATTATTATTATTATTATTATTATTATTATTAATTATTATTATTATTATTATTATTATTATTATTATTATTATTATTATTATTATTTTTTATTATTATTATTATTATTATTATTATTATTATTATTATTATTATTATTATTATTATTATTATTATTATTATTATTATTATTATTATTATTATTATTATTATTATTATTATTATTATTATTATTATTATTATTATTATTATTATTATTATTATTATTATTATTATTATTATTATTATTATTATTATTATTATTATTATTATTATTATTATTATTATTATTATTATTATTATTATTATTATTATTATTATTATTATTATTATTATTATTATTATTATTATTATTATTATTATTATTATTATTATTATTATTATTATTATTATTATTATTATTATTATTATTATTATTATTATTATTATTATTATTATTATTATTATTATTATTATTATTATTATTATTATTATTATTATTATTATATTATTATTATTATTATTATTATTATTATTATTATTATTATTATTATTATTATTATTATTATTATTATTATTATTATTATTATTATTATTATTATTATTATTATTATTATTATTATTATTATTATTATTATTATTATTATTATTATTATTATTATTATTATTATTATTATTATTATTTATTATTATTATTATTATTATTATTCTATTATTATTATTATATTATTATTATTATCATTATTATTATTATTATTATTTTTATTATTATTATTATTATTATTATTATTATTATTATCAGATTTTTTCAAAAGTTTATCTCTTTCAAAGGTCGTGGCCTGATATATCATGGGAACAGGGGAAGGCATGGGAGAGCAGGGGAGAGCAGGGGGGAGCAGAGGAGAGCAGGGCGGAGCAGGGCGGAGCAGGGGGGAGCAGGGGGGAGCAGGGGGGAGCAGGAGGGAGCAGGAGGGAGCAGGGGGGAGCAGGGGGGAGCAGGAGGGAGCAGGGGGGAGCAGGGCGGAGCAGGGCGGAGCAGGGCGGAGCAGGGGGGAGCAGGGGGGAGCAGGAAGGAGCAGGGGGAAGCAGAGGAGAGCAGGGGGGAGCAGGAAGGAGCAGGGGAGAGCAGGGGGGAGCAGGGGGGAGCAGGAAGGAGCAGGGGGGAGCAGGGGGGAGCAGGGGGGAGCAGGGGGGAGCAGAGGGGAGCAGGGGGGAGCAGGGGGGAGCAGGGAGGAGCAGGAAGGAGCAGGGGAAGAGCAGAAAGAGGTAGAAGGGAAGAAGGGAGGAAAGAGGGAAGACACAGACACGCCATAGCAGCCCTGGTTTGGAGGTCCTTAAGGAGTCTATGGACCCTTGTTGCCAAGTTATTGATAGTGTTCTGTTATCATTTTTTCGTTTATTGTTATTATCTTTCCCCCTTTTTATGGCCAATTTTTGTTGCTAATTATTTTTTTCTTTTATTTCATCATCACAGTCGTTGTAGCGTGGTTTCCTCTTTCCTCGTTGCTCTAGTACACTGTTTTTTCATTATTTTTTTATTTTTATTTTTCCAATATAATCATTTTTTTTGTTTTTTTTAATATTTTTATTATTATTTCGTTGTTTTTATGGTTTATTATGATAATTTTTGTTTTTTTAGCATTATTATTATTCTATTTAATGATAAAAATAATAATTTTATTGTTGTTATTTCATTATAATTTTTTTCTTTGTTTATTTTATTTTATTTATATTCTTTTTTTTATTTAATTTAATTTAATTTTTTTAAATTTTTATTAACATTATTATTATTATCGTTGTTGTTGTTGTGGTTATTTCTCTTAAGTAGTGGTGTCGGTGTTGATGGAGGATGGATGGGAGGTGGGTGGAGGGTGGGTGGAAAGTGGGTGGAAGGTGGGTGGAAGGTGGGTGGAAGGTGGGTGGAAGGTGGGTGGGAGTTGGGTGGGATGTGGGTGGAAAGTGGGTGGGTGGAAGGTGGGTGGAAGGTGGGTGGAAGGTGGGTGGGAGTTGGGTGGGATGTGGGTGGAAAGTGGGTGGGTGGAAGGTGGGTGGAAAGTGGGTGGAAGGTGGGTGGAAGGTGGGTGGAAGGTGGGTGGAAGGTGGGTGGAAGGTGGGTGGAAGGTGGGTGGAAGGTGGGTGGAAGGTGGGTGGAAGGTGGGTGGAAGGTGGGTGGGTGGAAGGTGGGTGGAAGGTGGGTGGAGGTTGGGTGGAAGCTGGGTGGGTGGAAGCTGGGTGGAAGGGAGAGAGAGAAGGACGTTGAAGAGAAAGCTTGTTTGCGGAAAGACCATTAAACGGGCTGAGAGGCCGAGATGGAAGAATGGAGAATAAAAAATATATAACATACTACTATTACTTTATTTTTTATTATTTTTTTAATTTTTCAAAAACAAATATTAATAATAATGCCCTAATACAATTGGGACGCAGGTGAGGGTTATGTGAGGCAGCACAGTGGTGCCACATTGGAGCTTGGACCGGGTGAACGCCACCAATGGCGCACCCTCCTGCGGAATGTCTTCCACCTTCCCAAGCAAAACATTCAACAACAAATTTACACTAAAAAAATTATTTAAAAAATAATATGTGTAAAGCCGTTTGGAGGTATTCCGGATATAATGAAGAAATAAAAAAATAGAAAAAATTTTGGACTATTTGGAACATGTTGAAAAATATAGCCTGAATGTTTCTTTGCAGCAACACAGTGTGAATATGTGGATACAGCGGGAATAAGTGGAAGCATAGAGTCAAAATAGACACTAAGAGTTTTCAAATAAAAGCAAGGAGGAGCAAATAAAAAAAAGATAAAAAACAAAAAAGAAAAAAAAGAAAAAAAGAGAAAAAACAAACAAAAAAATGAAAAAAAAATTGAAGAAAAAAAACCAGAATTATAGAGACGAAAACAACACAAGATGAAAAAGCTTTTAAAGAAAGAAGCAGGAGGAGCAATTATTGCCTGCCGCTTTGATCCTCTACACCGCGGAAGATCAAAGGATGTTTATGGATATGCCGCTCTGCTATCATAAGCCGACAGTCGTGCCATCCGTCAGGCCTCGTCCAATGCAACCGATGGTGCTTGTAAGGCTTCTCGCTCGGTGGCTAGGCGTTCGCTGTGGCGCAGTACCACCACAACACCTCCTTGGTGGAATGTTCCACGGAGTATTCCTTGCGGATGCAGCACATTGAACATTTGTCTCAATTAAGAAGCGCTTTTGTGGATTTCCATGCATGAAGGAGGGGTTACAGGGAAGAGGGTGTGAGGAAGAGAAAAAAAGAGAGATAAGTGTTGTGAGGAAGGCTATACCAGGAAGGTTCATGGAGGGTGCATGGCCAACACCTCCAAGCCACCCCCACCACACTCCTTCCCTTTCCTTCACAACACCCTCCTTCTCCTTCACAACACCCTCTCATTCACAACACCCTCTCCTTCACAACACCCTCTCCTTCGCAACACCCTCTCCTTCACAACACCCTCTTCCTCACAACACCCTCTTCTTCACAACACCCTCTCCTTCACAACACCCTCCTTCTCCTTCGCAACACCCTCTCCTTCACAACACCCTCTCCTTCACAACACCCTCTCATTCACAACACCCTCTCCTTCACAACACCCTCTCCTTCACAACACCCTCTCCTTCACAACACCCTCCCTCTCCTTCACAACACCCTCTCATTCACAACACCCTCTCCTTCACAACACCCTCTCCTTCACAACACCCTCTCCTTCACAACACCCTCCCTCTCCTTCACAACACCCTCTCCTTCACAACACCCTCTCCTTCACAACACCCTCTCTTTCACAACACCCTCTCCTTCACAACACCCTCTCCTTCACAACACCCTCTCCTTCACAACACCCTCTCCTTCACAACACCCTCTCCTTCACAACACCCTCTCCTTCACAACACCCTCTCTTTCACAACACCCTCTCCTTCACAACACCCTCTCCTTCACAACACCCTCTCCTTCACAACACCCTCTCTTTCACAACACCCTCTCTTTCACACCCCCCTCCTTCTTCTTCGCAACACCCTCTCTTTCACAACACCCTCTCCTTCACAACACCCTCTCCTTCACAACACCCTCTCCTTCACAACACCCTCTCCTTCACAACACCCTCTCCTTCACAACACCCTCTCCTGGACTTGAATTGTTCGGTTGTTTTTGTGTTCATACGTTCAATTTCGTCATAAATCTGCCTGGTGTTTGTGGCATTCGCAATTAACTGCACTTGA
>OX387246.1:13574024-13576524 GCA_947562095.1 Branchellion lobata | reverse complement strand
AATCTAATCTAAATCCAATCAAATCAGTTATATAGCGCTGATTAAACACACTGTTCAAGAGCCATGACAAAACAATAACAATTAACAAAGTTCAAAGCAATTCAGAATTATTCGGTTCGTGGCTAACATATAAGTCATGCTCATAAAAACGAATTTTTAAATCTCTTCGAAAACTTTTACGCAGAGTCAAAACAGTTGTCTTTCCACCCGCAGCACTCACTGAACTCCGACAGACGTTACAGACGTTTTTCCACCGGTTCAAAAAGCAATGCGCACCAGCTGAAATAGTTAATATATGCATGAAAAATCAAAATGATAAAAATAAATATGATTATTTAAAAATAAATTGGAATAAATAAAATATTAATATATTGAAAAATCAATTAAAATAAATTAATTGATCAGTTTTCGAACGAATCGGGACGCTTTGAATTTCATTCTAATCTAATCTAATCTAATCTAATCTAATCTAATCTAATCTAATCTAATCTAATCTAATCTAATCTAATCTAATCTAATCTAATCTAATCTAATCTAATCTAATCTAATCTAATCTAATCTAATCTAATCTAATCTAATCTAATCTAATCTAATCTAATCTAATCTAATCTAATCTAATCTAATCTAATCTAATCTAATCTAATCTAATCCAATCTAATTTAATCTAATCTAATCTAATCTAATCTAATCTAATCTAATCTAATCTAATCTAATCTAATCTAATCTAATCTAATCTAATCTAATCTAATCTAATCTAATCTAATCTAATCTAATCTAATCTAATCTAATCTAATCTAATCTAATCTAATCTAATCTAATCTAATCTAATCTAATCTAATCTAATCTAATATAATCTAATCTAATCTAATCTAATCTAATCTAATTTCATCTCATCTCATCTGATCTAATCTAATATAATCTAATCCAATCTAAGCTAATCTAATCTAATCAAATCAAGACATTTGTAACGCGTCCTTTAGCACTATGTCCAAAGGCGCCTCCATGAGAACGGTTTTACTCGCTGTGGGCTCCTGGAGGACTGGACACTCTAGGACGATCTTCATTCATCAACACTTTGACATACTTGAGGAATCCAGGGCAGTACAGCTGGAATTCCTTGTGCTACATTCTAACTTTAAAATGTCATAACATGAATTCAATTGCAACGACGCGACAGTGGTTAAGCTCCATGGCTTACAACCCCGGATAGCGCACATTTATTTGCAGAGCCACGCTCAAGGTGCTGAGTATTTGGTTCTGAGATTCCCTCCACAATTTTGAGTGTAGCGAAATTTCAGTAGTCAGCTATAATTTTAGTGATATTTTATCTTTTTGTTTTTTTTCTTTTATTTTCTGATCTTCTGTGGAGCTTCCATCAGAGTGGAAGGTTTGTAAGAATGAATCTTTCGCTAAAATTAAGCTTTCGCTAGAGTTGAAATCCCGTTAAGGAAAAATTTTTTCAAAAGTGAAAGTCTTATAAGGGTAGAATTTTCACTATAATTAAAAGTTTAGTAATAAGCTAATCTAATCAAATGATTTATATAGTGCTGTCAAAGTAAACTCTAGTGTTAGTAAAAAGTGAGCTGGACAGCCATACGAGACCTAGGTTACGTGTGGCCGTTCTCAACGATCCTTTTAGTCCTTTGAGGGTTGTAAGTGACTGGCGCAACATGAGTGCAACTTACTCATATCGATGTTATAAAATCCAGCCTATCTGTGATCAAGTAATACTTTAAGTTTTCATTTTTCATGTGTTTCAAACCTTCCTTACCTTTGCGTCCTCACAGAAAATTCACTTTAATTAACTTTTTTATAAGTTATATTTATATGAAGTAATATTTAGTTTTTATAGTGTAATCTGAACTTCCCAGTTTATATGAGAAAAACTGCCTGACTCTGAGTTGCCGCTTTTCAAATCTTTAATTTTCAAAACTCAAACCTTAGTTTAGCCATAAATCGAGTTCTGACCCTTACGCTATAAAGCAGTCTTGTTAATTTTCAAGCCACAGATCTAGGACACTACAGATTTCCAAGTCTATCATTGATTTATGGATGGCCATTATGGTGAAGTAAAATTATTTTCCTCATCTCACTATAGCTTTTGAGGCTTTTTTGATAATGTTCTTTTTCAAAATCCACTTATCTTCTAATCAACAAAATCATTACATACTTTTAGGCTTTTCTGTGTAAAAAGTAATCATTTCGTTTTTCAATTTCATTTGTGGTTCTTTTCCATGTATTACTTCTTCTGATCGATAATTCAAATTTTTGGGAACTTCGTAAAAGTCCATTGCTTAAACTGTTTGTAAAAAGTGCTTTGAAATAATATTTGTCAACGCTACACCATTTATGATAATATCATAATTTATATAAACTTATCGAATATATATATATATATATATATATATATTGATTTGCAATATGTTATTAATATGCAATTTTTTACACGGGTTATTCAGTAGTCGCTTTTATCCAGTAATAGAAAAAAGAGATTATAGTA
>OX387246.1:13531524-13569024 GCA_947562095.1 Branchellion lobata | reverse complement strand
GGTGTCACAGGAGCTCGAACATCAAGGTCCTTCGATTGCCTACAACAACAGCAAGGTGCGGTCTTCTTCAACCCTCGAGCTTCCTTCCCACCAGGCACCACTCCACTCCAGGCAGTCAAGCCACAAGGCGCACAACAAGCGACCCTCTTCTGTGTCTCACCACAAGATGCTTTTGCCCAAGGTTTCCAAGACTTCTGAGGCCCTTAATTCCATCTTCATCCTCTCCCCCGAGAGACCCCCCATCAAGGCCTCCACCACTGACTTGGTGCCCCACAACGAGCCGTCACCAGGCAGCTATGCACACGTTGGTGTAGTGCCCAACCTGCCTATCTACCTGACTCTTCTTCCTTCCGACATGTCCACCTCCCAGCCCTTCATCTTCCAACAACAGCCACAACAACTACATCAGCCACAACAACTACAACTGCAACAACAACTACAACTGCAACAACAACACCCACAACAACTACAACAGCCACAACAACTACAACAGCCACAACAACTACATCAGCCACAACAACTACAACAGCCACAACAACAACTACTACAACTGCAACAACAACTACAGCCACAACAAATACAAGAAAAGCTCAAAACATTCCAACAACACGCAACACTTCAGCGTTTTAAAGCTTCTGCGTGCCAAAACCAACATTCTCTTCTAGTGCAACAACAACAAAAACCACAACAACAAAAACCACAACAACAACAACTTCAACCACAACAACAACAACCAAAACAACTCCAACAACAACCACAACAACAACAATTGTTTTTTCAGCAACAACAGTCACGAAATAACACCCTTAAACTTTTGACGAAGCAAAAGCCGCAACAACTAACACCTACAACAAAACTCAACAAGGGTTCTTGCCACGACAGATTCAACCTCTTGAATATCAACTACACGCAAGAGTTGCTGCCACAAAAACAACAACAACAACAATGTCAAGCCAACTTTACGAACAACAATAATTATTTCAGCGACATCAGCAATAACAAAGCGTGCAACGTCATCAACGAAAAGAGCAACGACGTCCTTCCAACTCCGATAATCACCCGTCTCAAAGCAGCTCGACAACTCTCATTGGACAACAACAACAACAACAAACCGTTCATTTTCATTGAAAAGTTGAAGAAAGACTTCTCGGCAATCAACAATGATAACAACACCAATAACAATACAAACAACTTCAATAACAACAACGTCAATAACAACAGTTCCAACAACAACAACGTCAACAACAGCAATGTCAATAACAACAACGACAATAACAACAGTTTCAACAACGACATCATCGATAACAACAACAACACAGCTCTTCTTTGCCACATCAATGACCTCATTAATAGCAACAATGGCTCCATGGAGGACGTTCACAATAACAATGAAAAAGTCTATATTTCACTGGATTCTATCACCAATCAATTCACCACTACCACTGTTGCGACTACTACAACAACTACGACTACTAACACTGCTGCTGCTTCTACTGTTGCTGCTACTACTACTACCACCACTACTACTACTACTACTACTAATACTAATACTAATACTACTACTGCTGCTGCTAGTAATATTAATTATAATAAAAATGCCAATAATGCTAATAATAATAAGCAAACAGATTTTTTCTTGAGTAGTATCAAAACTATAAACAACAAAATTCTTCCAAATATAACTGTAGCGAACGTTAGTCTTCCAGACACAAATGTTGCGAACGTTAGTCTTCCAGACATAAATGTTGCGAACGTTAGTCTTCCAGACCTAAATGTTGCGAACGTTAGTCTTCCAGACACAAATGTTGCGAACGTTAATCTTCCAGACACAAATGTTGCGAACGTTAGTCTTCCAGACACATATGTTGCGAACGTTAGTCTTCCAGACACATATGTTGCTAACGTTAGTCTTCCTGACATAGGAGCGTTGCATGCTTCGAGAGGACCACTCGAGGAACACTTTTGCAATGGCCTTCCACACCCTCAAACCCTCACCTTTCTTGCAAAAGAACAACCACTACAACCTGGCCAAAAACAACAAACAGGCCAACAACAACAAACAGGCCAACAACAACAACCAGGCCAACAACAACAACTAGGCCAACAACAGCAACAATTGGGCCAACAACAACAACAATTGGGCCAACAACAAGCAAGCCACTTACAGCGAAAATGCCAAAAATCATATTCTCAAGACACGCATCTTCAAAAAATGGAAGTTCATTTGACAAGTCCACAACCCTCTCAACAACAACAACGTATTTTACTCCCGAAATCACAACAGTTTCTCATTAACCAATTCAAATTACAACCTCAACAACAACCGCAACATCAACATCAACATCAACCGCAACATCAACATCAACCACAACATCAACAAAAGCAGACGGAGTGGAAACAATTGAACAAATTCAAATCTAGCGTTTCGGTTTCTATGTTGCTTGGGTTGAAGAAACAAAACAACAACAAAAACATATCTCAACATTTCGTCAAGTCTTCCATCAAAAGGAAAAAGATCCTAGAAATTCTACACCAACAAAACAACAACACCAAAATCAACAACAATAAAAACACCACCATAAGCAACAACAACAACACTAGAATCAACAATAACAACAACACTAGAATCAACAATAACAACACGGAAAAAAGCAACAACAACAAAGCTGTCTCCAACAACAACTTCAAAACCTCCAAGGGATCTGGTGGCATAGGAAATGTCGTGCGCACTTCGTCTTTCAGCATCATCAACAACATAACTAATAATAGCATCACAAACAATAATAATTCATCAAGAAACGCTCCCAATAAACTTCCTCTAGCGCTTAACACAGTCGACAGCGGGCAGCAGTACGTCGCAAATGGCAGTAGCTGCTACGTCATCAACAATTCCATCAAGAGGCTGGCTCATAGTACTGCCGATTGTACTGCCAATTGTACAGCTACTAGTACTGCCAATTGTCCTGCTAATAGTACTGCCAATTTTACTGCTAATAGTACTAACATAATCTCCAATGGCTTCTTTGACACTTTTCTCAACAACCATTTACAAAAAAGCATCAGAAGTAAAATAAGTGTCAATAAAGACAATAAAAATACTTTAAATAATTATAATAATACTAGTAATAATAATACTCATCGGTCCATAATACTCGAGGACAAGTTCATTGGGAGCCACGGCAGTGCAGCTACTGGGATGGGGAGGAGAAGGGGGATGGAGGAGTGTGCAAGCCAACCTAATCCTCCCGTCTCGCTGGCTGTGTCGACGTTCGGAAGTGATGGTGAGGAAGACGACGATGATGGAGGTAGAGTCAGTGTGAATGGCTATGGAAGTGAGGGAGTCGGCAAGAGGCAAGATGGTGAGGAGCTGGGTGGGTGTGGTGCGGGGGAGGGGGTGTTTGGGAACGAGGCAACGGCGCAGGGAACCAATCTTTTCATCCTTCCTTCATCCTCGCCCTCCTTGAGTCTTCTGCTCTTGTCATCATCATCATCATCATCATCATCATCATCATCATCATTATCATCATCATCATCATCATCATCAACGTCATCATTATCATCGTTTTCGTCTTCGTCATTATCATCGTCTTCATCATCATTATCATCGTCTTCATCATCGCTATTATCATCGTCACCGTCATCATCTCCCTTGTCAACATCACTTCACAACCACTTCACAACCTACCTCAACGACAACAAACAAGAGCCTTACAACAACAACTTCGCTCAGTACTTCACTCTGCAACAGTTGGAACTGGTGCTACAAAACAAAAACAAAGTCAACAACATCAACAACAAAAACAAAGTCAACAACAACAACAAAGTCAACAACAACAACAAAATTGTCAATGAAGACAACATTGACAGGGCATTCTTGAATAGTTCTCCAACGGAAAGGTACCAGGGCGGCAAAAGCAGTAGCGCCGACTTGAACGTTTTCATCAATAATAGTATCAACAACAACAAAAACATCAACAACAACAAAAACATCAACAACAACAAAATTTCAATCACAACCCCCTCTCTGAACAACTCTCAAACGAGCTTTTATCCTAACTCCACCAAGTCCTTCAACTGCAATGCAACTTACCTCCCCAACAACAACAACAGGTACAACATCAAGCATCCGATCTCCACCACCATCAACAACAACACCAACAACAACAACACTAACAACAACTACAACAACACCAACAACAACACCCAAGCCGACAGACTACGTTCCCAACAAAACCACCACCAACTGCAGCTCAAAGTGCAACATTTGAAGCGCCGACAACAAATCATTCAACAAAAACTGCAACTCAACAAGCCTTGCAACACCCAACACAACAAAGTCAAATACAACAACATCGATTACAACAACAAAAAACTCAATAACACCAAACACAACAACACCAAGCGACCGAGAGACGCACGACAACGCGGCACACAAGCAACAGATGGTGGTGTAGCATTCAACGACGCTGCTTCTGTGGTTCCAACGACTGAGGATAGGAGGAAGGAAGGAAGGGTGCATGGAAGAGCTGTAAGGAGGGAAGGTTTCGGAGAGAAAAAAGGACGGGGAGAAATGGGGGATTATCACGGAACAAGGATTCGAAATGGAGAAGTCGCAAAAGATGAAATTAATGGTGATGATGGTGGTGGTGGTGTTTTTTGTGCTGTACGACAACAAGCTCAAGCACCATTCGACAACTACCAACACGTCAGCGATCTGTATGCTTCACTTGGCAAGCCTAACAGCACCACCCTCAACGAACAACACCACCTCACCACCCCTACCGCCATCACGTCAAACCACCACAATACCGATGCGGGTGAGGTTGGAGTTAGAAAAGACTTCTTTGGTGATGGTGTTGGTGTTGTTGGTGATGGTGATGATGGTGTTGGTGTTGGTGTTGTTGTTGGTGATGGTGATGATGGTGTTGGTGTTGGTGTTGTTGGTGATGGTGATGATGGTGTTGAGGTTGTTGTTGGTGAGGATTTTTACGATTGCAAAAGTCTCAATAATAAAATCTGCAATGGGGGAGGTCGGAAAGTGGTTAGTCAGAATGACGTTATAATTGATGATAATATAAATATCACTAATAATAGTACTACTACTTCTACTAATACTAATAATAATAACAATAATAATAATAATAAAATTAATAATAATAATAATGGTAATAATGGCGGTGGTCTCGAGAGTGTCATGAGTTGCGACCACCTGGACGACTACGGAGCTTTTCTGGGCCACCTGGATGACCTCTTCGAGCAGGTCCTTGCCAACAACAACGTCATCTCCGTCAACAATAACCAAATCAACAACAATCACATCAACAACAATAACAACGTCAACAACAACAATCACATCAACAACAATAACAACGTCAACAACAACAATCACATCAACAACAATAACAACGTCAACAACAACAATCACATCAACAACAATAACAACGATAACAACAACAATCACTTCAACAACAACGACAACAACACCCTTGACACTGCCAACAAAAGTTTTTACTACAACAACTTAACCAGCATCCAAAGTTCAAAAATCGTGAACAACATCAACAACAACAACAATGACGACAACAACGACAACAACGACGACAACAACGACAACAATAGTGATACTCATTGCAATGTCAACACTGACCTTTGTTATACCAAAAGCAATTTTCTCATCACTCACAAGGGCCAAGCCTCGTGTGCCTTTGAGGCCGTTAATGGTGCTGATGATGATGCTGATGATGCTGATGGTGGTGGTGGTGATGGTGGTGGTGATGATGGTGGTGAGGGGGGTGGTGGGGGTGGGGGTGGTGATGGTGAGGGGAGTGGTTGTGGTGATGATGACTTCAATCTCGACATTCTTTCCAGCGATAGTCTTTACCGGGAAGATAACGATAAAAACAATATTCACACTCTGGATTCTACTACTACTATTAATACTAACACTACTACTACTACTGCTACTACTACTACTACTACTACTACTACTACTACTACTACTGCTGCTGCTTCTACAACTACTACTACTACTACTACTGCTACTACTACAGCTACTACTACTACTGCTACTACTACAGCTTCTACTACTAATTCTACTTTTGCTTTCACCTTCAGTACTGCCACTGCTATTTCCACTGTTACTACTACCGCTCCCACTGCTACTATCACAAATAACAACAATAATAATGTAAATAACAATAACTCAACATGTCACCCATCTCCCATCAAGCACATCTTCACAGACTTTTTGTCAACCATTCTGAAGAATTATAACAAAGGTGATAATGATGATGATGATGATGATGATGATGATGATGATGATGATGATGATGATGATGATGATGATGATGCACTCTCATCACTCACAGACGACAGCAACGACGAGAGCTTCGTTTTTGACGGAGGCAGGGGCGGCAAGAGGCACCTGCTGGTGTCAGGCACTCGAGCGTCGTTGGGCGAGGGTGCTCTGAGTGCCAGTAGGTGGTCCAATGAAGCCTCCAATGGACTTTAAAGGGGGTGGATGTTGTTGGATGAGTTGTTGTATGGAATGGTGGTAGTTGATGAGGAGTGAATGGTTGCAAGAGTTAGTTAGGAAAGTGGTTTTTGTCGGTTGGAGGGTTGACGTTGCATTAGTGGTTGGTGGGTGGATGGTTGCAAGGACGTTGTTGCAGTGCATAGAGGAGGGTTTAGGGGCTGTAAAGGCGTGGAGGGGCAACAGAGGACATCGGGTGTCTTCGAGGTTGAATGACTGTTTTATAAAATTACTCAACGAGTTGTGCACGAGGTCGCGATGGATTGTTCCACACGCGTTGTTCTACTAGTCTCAGACGCGCCAACACTGACGTCATCATCTTTAACATTGTTACTCTTCTGGATGCTTCTTGGTCGTTTGATTTTGTCTTTTCATTTCACCTCGTCACTCTTCCATCCTTCCATTGCTTGTTCCTTGGTGCGTGGTGTTTTTTATTTTCTTTATTTTTGCATTTACTTTATCACCATCATCATCATCATCATCATCATCATCATCATCATCATCATCACCAGCATCGTCATCATCATCATCATCATCATCATCACCAGCATCATAATCATCATCATCATCATCACCAGCATCATCATCATCATCATCATCATCATCATCATCATCATCATCACCAGCATCATCACCATCATCACCAGCATCATCATCATCATCACCAGCATCATCATCACCAGCATCATCACCAGCATCATCATCATCATCATCATCATCACCAGCATCATCATCATCATCATCATCATTGTCATTATCATTATCATCATCACCAGCATCATCATCATCATCATCATCATCATCATCATCATCATCACCAGCATCATCATCACCAGCATCATAATCATCATCATCATCATCACCAGCATCATCATCATCATCATCATCATCATCATCATCATCATCCCCATCATCATCATCATCATCATCATCACCAGCATCATCATCATCATCATCATCATCATCATCATCACCAGCATCATCACCATCATCACCAGCATCATCATCATCATCACCAGCATCATCATCACCAGCATCATCACCAGCATCATCATCATCATCATCATCATCACCAGCATCATCATCATCATCATCATCATTGTCATTATCATTATCATCATCACCAGCATCATCATCATCATCATCATCATCATCATCATCATCATCATCATCATCACCAGCATCATCATCATCATCATTGTCATTATCATTATCATCATCACCAGCATCATCATCATCATCATCATCATCATCATCATCACCAGCATCATCATCATCATCATCATCATTGTCATTATCATTATCATCATCACCAGCATCATCATCATCATCATCATCATCATCATCATCATCATCATCAATCCAGTCGCTGAAGCATTCTTGTTCTTTGTCATCTTTCATTTTCTCCTCTTACATTCCCTCCCTCTTCCTCTTCTTCCTTCTCCTCTTTCTCTCTTTCATTCTTCTCCCTCTTTCTTTTTTTCCCAAACATGTGTTTTGTTCATTGATTTCATAAATTCACCTCAATTGTTATTAAATACATTTATGACGACGACGATGACGACGATGACGATGACGATGACGACGATGATGACGATGACGATGATAGTTTGATGGCGACGATGACTAAATGATGATACTGATTATTATTTTTGTAATTAGTGTTATAATACTTTTTTTTTCATTATTATCATTATTTATTATTATTATTATTATTATTATTATTATTATTATTATTATTATCAATGTTATTTATAACTTATGTGTAATATCAATAATATCATCCATCTTATGATTACACTTATCATGGCCCTGATGTTGTTTCCACTGCCTCCTTTTGTACTCTTCACTATTTCACCTTCTGAGCACTTTGTCGAATAAAACAGCAGCGGTTGAACACATGAGCCGCATGTCAGAGGGCACCAAACGTCCGTGTGGCCGCTATGGCGTGTACTTTATTGATAATAATAAATTTGAAAGTTAATAATTTTAATTTTAATAATATTATCAATAGTAATGAGGATTATCATTATATTATAGCTATTCTTATTGTTTTCTTTAAAGTCAACGCTGTTTTCTGGCAATCAACAATGACGTCAAAGAGCGTGATAAACCACACAAAACAACTCATTTTTTGTCTTCATAACACAGGTTAACATCAAGAAAGAGAGCAAATCTCTGCGACAACACCTCGCAACAACACCTCGCAACAACACCCACTGTCACCACAACCTTTCTTTTTGTTTATCGAGTTTTGCAGCAAGTGCCAACACAAGCGGGTACTGCTCGCTTCTAACGAAGCCACGCTTGTTGCTTATGATTAGTGATTACTGTTATCACCTCCAGGGTGCTAATGTGACTTTCGGAATACCTTTTGCACACTGAACTAACGATCGCAAGGGCCTCAACTACCTGTTAGGGTTGGTCATGACGTTCATGCTGCCACCGACCTGCCATCACACCACACCTTCATACTTCACTCAAAGACACCAGACACGATCTAACCATTACTAATTTGCTCTGCCCAATACATTTGCACAGCACTGTTTTCATCGCAGACGTCTTATGTAGCAATTATGTTTCCACCGCAGATGGCGATGGTGGATCTCAAGAGCAACTCCTCGCTCAGGTACTTGGAGGACAAGGAGCAGAAGTGGCTGGGGAAGCGCATCACCCTGTTGCGCAACAGCAACAACGAGTTCAAGGGCAACATCATCTCCGTGAGCGAGAAGAAGTACCCTTCCTTCGAAAAGTTCATGGAGGAGGTGGCTGGTGTGGTTGCTGGTGGCTGGTGTGGTTGCTGGTGGCTGGTGTGGTTGCTGGTGGCTGGTGTGGTTGCTGGTGGCTGGTGTGGTTGCTGGTGGCTGGTGTGGTTGCTGGTGGCTGGTGTGGTTGCTGGTGGCTGGTGTGGTTGCTGGTGGCTGGTGTGGTTGCTGGTGGCTGGTGTGGTTGCTGGTGGCTGGTGTGGTTGCTGGTGGCTGGTGTGGTTGCTGGTGGCTGGTGTGGTTGCTAGTGGCTGGTGTGGTTGCTGGTGGCTGGTGTGGTTGCTGGTGGCTGGTGTGGTTGCTGGTGGCTGGTGTGGTTGCTAGTGGCTGGTGTGGTTGCTGGTGGCTGGTGGTGGCTGGTGTTAGTGTTAGTGGTGGTTGGCGCTTTGAGGGTTCAAATTATGGACATTAATTAACTCAGACAAAATTTTGAAATAAATTGAAAACCATTGAATATCTCATAACTATTGAATTCATTCAAATCTCAAATTTTGGAACAATTTAAAATGTTGACACCAGGTGGCGAAGTTGAAGGTGAGTAGGATCCCAGACGCCCACGCCATGTCTCAACTTGGAACCAGGTGTTGCAATCAATTAAAAATGTGTTAATCAAATAAATAGTTAATGACATAATCAGTTAATTAAAAAGTTGCTTGCACTTGAGGCTTCAATGTTTTTATAACCTGCTTTTGATTTGTTTCTTTGCTGCTCATTTCCATGTTTTCAGTTTTTCAACAGTTTGCAATGACCAAAGACGAGCTCATACTAGCATCCATCGTCGCACTAGAATTTTCATCTAACTATACACCAACCATCACCATCCATTAACCATCCATCACCATCCATTAATCAACCATCACCATCCATTAACCATCCATCACCATCCATTAATCAACCATCATCATCCATTAACCATCCATCACCATCCATTAACCATCCATCACCATCCATTAATCAACCATCACCAAGCACTCATGCATACAACAACAACTACAACAAGACAACAACACCACCAGCAACCACAACAACAACCAACACTCAGGTGCATATACAGCAGGAGTGGTGAGTTAATAACCTCCCTGGCTCAGTTCAAGTCGGGCGACAAGTACGTGTGTTGCGCAGCGCCCTGTTCCAAGCTGCCCCTCCTCTCCTTCCAGGCCTCCCCTCTGTACGGCAAGATGGCAGTCTTCGAGGCGGGCTCCAACACAAAGACCATCTTCGTCATCCTCAGTGGCATCCGGTTCGTGCTTCTTGTGTCTTCTTTGTGTCTTCTTTGTGTCTTCTTTTGTGCTTTATTTGTTTCTTTGTGTGTTCTCTTGTGCTTTATTTGTTCCTTTGTGTGCTTTTTTCTTTTTGCGTATTTTGGAAAAAGAAGTTTGCATCGAAAAGTCAGATTTTTTGCCCTATAAAAGTGAACTTTTTGAAGTAAAAAGTGGAATTTTTTTATTAAAATGAAAAAGCTTCAGTATCCGATCAGTGTCGGTCCGTCACTACCACCACTGCCACTACCACCACTGCCACCACACCACTGCCACCGCCACCACCACCACACCACCACCACACCACACCACCACCAACGACAGGCCGAGGACGATTGCATGTCTACTGCTGCTGAAGACGGTGGGCATCACGCTGGAGACGCTGATGACGTCGATAGGCGAGTTCCTCAACGTCGATGCCTCCCTCATCCAGAACATCGTCACCATCGATGACGTCAAGGTGGCTGAAAATATTATTTATGTTCTAAACGATAATATAAAATAATTTAATTTAAATTTTAAAGAAATATTCCGAAATTTAAAAATGTTTAATCATGCATTAACAATAGCTAAGGGTTCTTTACTCTCGTACGTCATAAGGACCCCCTGTGAATTGTTTAGGGACTCACCTGTGGATATGAATGCCTGGACTGCCCACAATACAACACCCAACCACAATCCAAACTCCATCACTCAACACCTTTGCTGTCTCGCTGCTTTACCTGATCTCGAAGCAAAAGGGAACCTCGCAAAAAATTCTGAGTGCGTTTAAAAAGCGGTTAAGCGTTGTATGGCGCAAAACCGTCAAGTTCTGCAGCTGGTGCTGAGCTGTGAGACTATTGTGGCTCCTCTGGATCCGCCAGCTGCGTGGAGAGAAGAGGTCTGCTGCATGGCAACAGATGACCTTCCACAATGCGCTGCCCAGGCTCAGTAGCTTCAGTGGAGTTGCAGCAATAATCTCTCGTAGACGGAAGCATGCTGATTGTTGTACTAAAATTTAAAAATAATTTCAAAAAATCCCAACAAATGTCAAAAAAATATTTTTGCGTGCACTTTTAAAAATTGAATTTTTTTTTCATTCTTTTATTTCTTATTTTCAACAACCAACTACCTACCATCAGCCACCACCGCCACCACCACCTTCTCCACCACCCCCACCATCACCACCCCCTCCAACACCCCTTCCAACACCCCCACCATCACCACCACCACCATCACCACACCCTCCACCACCACCACCATCACCACCGCCACCACCACCTTCACCACCCCCACCATCACCACCGCCACCACCACCTTCACCACTCTCACCATCACCACCCCCACAACCACCCCCACCATCACCACCACCTCCACCACCACTTGGTCAGGTGACCAATGTAAAGCAATTTTATGAGGAGCAGAACTCGGTGTTCGTGGCCTTCACGTCCAAGACTCGCTTCGTGGACGATCTTCTCCTCTCCGTGCAAGGTGGCTGTTGGTGGCTTGAAGTTGAGGCAAGGTGGCTGTTGGTGGCTTGAAGTTGAGGCAAGGTGGCTGTTGGTGGCTTGAAGTTGAGGCAAGGTGGCTGTTGGTGGCTTGAAGTTGAGTTTAGGCTTTTTGCCTTAGTGTTTTTGAGCTTGGGGCTGAGGTTTAAGTCTGTCATAGCTGGTTAAGGTTAGACTCAGCGTTAGGATTCAAGTATGTGAGTTACTTGACAACTTTTCTTGCTTGCCCTGAGTGTCTTTGTTGTTTAAGCAGACTAACCCCTTCCACAGAAATGGATTTCATCAACTCCACGCTGGCTTCCCAAGAAAAGGAAAAGTGGCGAACTAATGAATAGTTCCATACTTGTGTCAACATGTCAACGAATGAACCCACGTCACTCCGTTTGCCTCGTAGTCCAATTATCATCACCACTTGCTTGTGCTTAATCCATGCACTACACGCCTCATCATGCCTTCGAATAAACAAAAATTCATTATTTAAAACCCGGTCTCAGTATGAAAAAAAAAATTATTTTAAAACTTCAATAATTCTTAAAAATTAAAAAATAATTCTTAATTTAAAACCTTAAATAATTAAGGTGCTTTGACATTTGAGTCTTCAAACGTATTCCTTGAAGCTGAACCTTGCATAATGAACAATAATTATTGAATAAAAAGTAAAATGAATGAGATTTCATAAGAAACTTTCCATCAGAAGAAGACAAGGAACAGAGCAACAGCCCGTGAAGGTGGGAGTGGTGTCAGTACAGTTGAAGTCCTGAGCTGAAGACCTTCGAGAACCATCGCCCGCAAAATCCTTCAATTTTTTTAAGCCAGGCAACCTTTCATGTGCTTTTTATTTCATCAATGTTTTCAACTTCACACCAGTAAGTTGGCCACTGATCCAAGCGGTTTGCATGAAACCGCAGTCATTGAAGGCTTTGAGCTGCTTACGATACGACACAATACGACACAATACAATAAAAATACGAAGATTGTTATAGTGGCATTAACCACATAGAGTTTCGAAGCCACGAGTTGTTTGAGTTCTATAAGAGCGCAGTTCAATACATGGAAGAAGAGAGTTCATTCGTTTGCTTGCATGCGTCTTAAGCCCTCCCTTAACTTTAGCTTCTCCGCTGAAAACTACTCGAGTCGTCTTGGAAGGTGTTTGGAGTGTAAATTTGCCAGATGATGAACCTTTCAAGGCTTCTCGACAAGACGTATTAATTTGAACTCTGTAAAAATTAGTTTTTTCATAAACTTCAAATGTCTTTCAAAAGCTTCAAACACAAGTTCCAGCCTCGCTCGAAAGGCGCTCACATCTTCTCGTACACATTCTCCAGGAACTGACTGGTTTTGTAAAAATCGGAGCCTTCGATGATGAGTTCCGTCTGCACGGACTTGATCTTGAGGCTGTTTAAAAGTGAATTGCACTCGGTCTTCTCGTCCAGAATGTCCATGAAGCTCTGTGAAATGGCAGTGCATTTGGACCACAGGTGTCTGAGGGCGACTTGGGTGGGACAAAAGATCACCAGAGACTTCGTCTCGTCGTCAATTGCCACCACTCTGCGGTTGTATTTCTGTGAGGGGTGGTGTGGTTGCACTTGTGTGGGAGTGTCGTGGTTGAAGTTGTCTGGGTGTTGTGAAATATGTGGTGGTGGTGGTGGTGGTGGTCGTGGTGGTGGTGGTGGTGGTGGTGGTGGTGGTGGTGGTGGTGGTGGTGGTGGTGGTGGTGGTGGTGGTGGTGGTGGTGGTGGTGGTGGTGGTGGTGGTGGTGGTGGTGGTGGTGGTGGTGGTGGTTGTGGTGGTGGTGGTGGTGGTGGTCGTGATCGTGATCGTGGTGGTCGTTTAATGTAAATATATTATCTAAAAAGTTTTCACCTCGAAACCCTGCAAACCTCACGCACGAAGACATCATACACTAAGGCTTTGAAGCCTCAAACTGAAAGATCAAACCACTCGAAGACTGATTCAAAACACGCCAAGAGGCCATCTTCCAACAAAGACGAACCTCGATTTTGTCGAAGACCTCCTCGATGAAGCGGTCGATAGGCAGTACCACTCCTCTGACCACCTGCGAGGCCACGTAAGTGTGGTCCGAACACGCCTCTGACTCGTGGTTTTTGAGACGCCAGCACACCCGAATGATCTTCACCATCAGCTCTTCGAACCTCCGACTCAGAGTGACCTTGTCCTTCTCCTTCGTGTCCAGAGGCACCACAGACACCACTCGGATCTTCATCCTTATGCCGCCTGCAAGCGCAACACAAGGCGCTTTGAATTGGCATTACATGCATGAGTGTTGGCCTAAATTATTCGTCAAGTAGCGAGAGCTTCACTTGGTATTATCATGAATATGTTTAAATTGGCATTCAATTGGAAGTATGTAGATTCGCATGCTCCTCGACCAATCGGGACTGGCTGAAGCTTCGAGGATGCACGGAAGCCCTACCGAGGATGGACGAGAGGAAGTCGTCGTGAGTGTTCCTGATGGTCTCATCGCTCATCAATGCCGACTTCAACTCCCTCGCCTTCAGCTGCGTGTGTTGCATTGCATGTTCGCGAACTCGTGTGTGGCCCCATTTGAGAGTGTGTTCAAAGAACTATTATATACAACCACTACTTGTATTTAATACATTCACCATTTTCATTAAAATATTACTTTTATTATCATTATCATTATTACTATATTGTTATTTAATTATTACTACCATATTAATATTTTTATTACAATTATTAATAATAATTATATAACTAATAACATATTTTTATTAATTCCATTGAAGGGGCCTCATCGGAAGAAGCACCTTGATTTCGTCGTAGTGGCTGATGAAGTGAATGAGCTTCGTGCACCACGCCTTCGAGTTCTGCTTGTACATCGCAGCGTTCTTGTACACAGGCACTTTGAGGTCAGTGTACGGTTTGGAGTTACTTTGAGAGTGAAATAAAATTCATAACTTTAAAGTCTCACTCGAAATAGTTTAAACTATTTCAAATTACAATATATAACTTGTCTGCCTTTCTCCAACACGTGATAGTTCTCAATACAACAGAAGCTTCCAACCTCCACACCAGGCACCCACCTATGAACTCACTGGCCCCCTCGTAGACCCCAGAGATGACAGATGCCGTGATGGAGTCCTCGGGCACCAGAGTGGGCAGGCCCACGCAGAAGGGGTACAGTCCCTGGAAACCGTAGTTCTCACACCTTTGTCGCATGGTGAGTCAGCATTGGCTTTTTTTTTCTTTTCTTTTTCGGTTTTTTCTACTTCATCATCACCACCACAACAACAACTACCACAACCACCACCGCAACCCCAACCACTACAACCAACACCACTACAACCAACACCACTACAACCAACACCACCACAATCGTCCTCAAAACAACCATCATCCCCACAACAACCACCACCACAACAACCACCACTACTACAATTAACAACAACCACTACCACCAACACCCACCGGCGAGGACTGAGGTAGAAGTTGGATTCATGCGAGAGAAGGCTCAGGTCGGTGGGGTCAGGCGCCAAGGCCTCGATCACCGACGTGTCTCCGAACTGCTGCAGGTCATTCTTGACGGCTTCCAGGCCCTCAGGAGACAGGTGGCTGACTAACAACTTCAAAACCATCTCCTCCTCACTTTCCTCCACTTGCAAGTTCTGCGGGCCGAGTGGTGTGGTGAGTGTGATGAGTGTCACGAGAAGTTTCATTGAGTACAATGTGAGCTGTTGTGATGTGAGGAGTGTTGCTCGAGGCGGAAAGTAGCAGAAACCCAATAACAACAAAAATACTGGCAATAATAATGATGACAATGATAATAAAATCAATGATAATAACTATTGTCCTCGAAATTCTCCGGGGTTAATGCCACTATGAGAATAATGGAAGTTATTAATGGTTGCATTGCATCGTACTCTATTTTGTTTCCTTGTATCGTGCTGTATTGTTTTGTATTGTTTCGAAAGGCATTGTATGGCATTGTATGATATTGTTTTGTATTGTTTTGTATTGTATTGTAAGGTATTTTATTGTATCGTATGGTATTGTATTGTATTATATAGTATTGTATGGTAATGTATTGTATTTTATGGTATTGTATTGTATGGTATTGTATTGTATGGTATTGTATTGTATTTTATAGTATTGTTTTGTATGGTATTTTATTGTATTGTATGGTATTGTATTGTATGGTATTGTATTGTATGGTATTGTATTGTATGGTATTGTATTGTATTGTATGGTATTGTATTGTATGGTATTGTATGGTATTGTATGGTATTGTATTGTATTGTATTGTATGGTATTGTTTTGTATTGTATTGTATGGTATTGTATTGTATGGTATTGTAATGCAGACACCTCCTTCTGCAGCTTCATGAGCACGTCGAGGCAGACGTCAAGGCCGTTACAGGTGCCGGAGGATTTGCCCTGGGTTGAAGTTCCTGTCGCCACTGGGTGGCACAGGAAGCCGTTGGTGAGGAAGGTGATTTTGTTGTAGAAGTGGTTGCAGAAGGTCATCTGGAAGACCTGGTGAGAGGTGGGAGGTTGCTGTTGTTGTAGTTGTTGGTGTTGTTGCAGTTGTTGCTGTTGTTGTAGTTGTTGTTGATGTTGTTGTAGTTGTTGCTATTGTTGTTGTTGTTGCTGTTGTTGTTGATTTTGCTATTGTTGTTGTTGTTGTTGGTGTTGTTGTGGTAGATGTTGTTGTAGTTGTTGGTGTTGTTGCAGTTTTTGGTGTTGTTGTTGTGGTTGTGGCTGTTGTTGTGGTTGGAGAGTTTTAGTTGGGGTTGTTGGAAGATTGTTGTTGTGGTAGTTGGGAAATTGTTGTTGTTCCCGAAATGTTGTTTCGAGCGAACAATATGTCATAGTTGTGAGACTGTTTGGTGGAAAGCGGAACGGCTCCGACTGCAGGCAGGCCTTTTGATTGGAGCAACCACTGCTTTCAACTCACCCAAGCTTTTGCGGCCGATAAAATACAAAAAAAACGTCGCTTATTTAGTTTCCGTCAATGGCACATGAGCACAAAACATTGCAACAATCACTCGAACCAAGCCGAGCCTCAAACAGTAGCGGTGGTAGCCACAGTAGCGGCGAGGAGCTGATCTAGTTTTTGAACAAAATGCTGAAAGGCGCTTCACAAATGAGTAGATTAGATCAGATTAGATCAACTTAAATTAGATTAGATTAGATTAGATAAGATTAGATTAGATCGGACTAATGGCGATTCCTACCTCGAAGGGGGCGCTGGGTAGGTAGAGACGGTGTGTGACGTCAGTGACGTTGTGCGTCCTGAAGATGATGGTGAAGTAGTCAAACACCTTCCTCGACACCGAGTAAACCACATCAGCGTACCTGTAGGTGGGTGCAGGTGGCATGGTTGGTCTCGTGGTGACGTCTAATAAGCTTCCAATTAAATCATTAGGCTTCCAATTAACATCCATTAGGCTTCCAATTAACATCCATTAGGCTTCCAATTAAATCATATTAAACTTAAAAGAATTGAGGGTTATAGCCTCAGCTGTTTTCCTTGGTGCTTTGCGATTTATTGTGTGTGTCATTCAATCATTGTGACTCATATTTAGTTTTGAGGTCGCAGTTTTGAAGTTCTTGCCAAGTTAATTCTTTTATAAAGTACTACCAGCAACAGTACCCTTATTCTTATCAGCATTATCAGTATCTTAACCGTCAGTATCATTATTCTTATCATCAGCAGCATCATCATTCTTATCATCATCAGCATCATCATTCTTATCATCATCATTCTCATCATCATTAGCAGCATCATCCTTATCATCCTCACTCGAGAACCTGGCGATCTGAATGAGGCGTTGTAGGGAGGGCACGGGGATGGGGCCTGCCTGCAGGGGCTCCCTGGAGAGGTGCATGTCGTCGGGGATGACGTGGAAGAAGAGGAAGAGCTTCGAGAGGCGGAAGGTCGACTGCTTGAGCGACACTGCGAACTCGTGCGTGATAGGTACGTGACCCACGATGTGCGTGTAGGTGACGAAGGAGTCGGAGGGCTCAGGACTGTTGAAAACGGTGGCGTACTTGTCTGGCTTCAAAACCACGTCCTTGTGCAGACTTAGTGGATAGTCGTTGTCGCTGCGGTAGCGCTTGCACACGTTCGCAAGCGATATCAGCTTGATCTGGAAAGGTGGAGTGGAGGGTGCGTGAGCAAGGAAGGATGCTTCCATGTGGAGGTCCGATGTGTTTTTTGTATTTGTGCCACTACCACTCTCACGTTCACACCACTCCCCCTCACCTTGAGCTTCTTAGCCACCTCCCTGTCGTGTTCATTGAGGCTGTCCAAAGGCTCGTACAGGGTGCACGTGACTGTGCCTGCGTTAGTTGCTACCAGCTGGGAGGCCAGCAATCTTAGAGGGGGGGTTGAGATGGGCGAAAAAGAGTTGAAGTGGGTGCGAGGATGTATAGATTGAGGAACGAAATGTGAGAGTAATTATAACGGAAGTACATTGAGGAGGGCTGAAAAGATGACTTATCCAAAAGACTCCCTGACTACCACTAGCCACACAACCACAACCTCCACACAACAACCATCCTCACACAACCACCACCTCCACACAACCACCATCCTCACACAACCACCACTTCCACACAACCGCCATCCTCAAAACCCCATCCCTCAAAACCACCTTCCCCCCCAGACCTATTAATAGCGGCCACACCCTCGTTGCACAGCGTGAAGCTGTCTGCCACCAGCAAGATGTGAAACTTTCCTTCCAGGTTGAAGGTGCTCGTCTTTTCCTCCTTCTCCTTCGGGAAGGGAAAAGGGTACTTGGAGTAGAATTGGTGCTCTTCTTCCGCACTGTTTTTGGCAGGAAGAAACAGACTGTTCTCTTTTATCTCCAGAAAGCCGTCATCCTGATTCAGGAAGATGGGCTCATCCGGTTGCAACGCTTCATCCCCCACCGCCTCCACGTCCTCTTTCTTTTGCTCCTGTTCTTGCTGCTGCTGCTGCTGCTGCTGTTGCTGTTGCTGCTGTTGCTGCTGGTGGGGTGGTGCTGTGGTTATGGTCGTGGTGTAGCGGTGTGGTGTTGGTTGGTCTTTGGTTTATGGTTGGTTGTTCAATTCGTGTTTTTGTAAAAAAAGTCTCTTCAGAAACAATTTTGTAAATTTTTGTCCCTCGTTACATGATTAAAAAACGCATTTCTAAAATGCTGATAAAAACCGGTCCTTCATTTTATGTTTGACTGATCTCATCCAACTCAATCTAATCTAATTTATTCCAATCTGAGCTAATCTAATCCAATCCAACCTTATTTACTTTAATTTAATCCAATCCATCCTTATTTACTTTAATCTAATCCAATCGAAGCCTTAGCATGGTCTTAATGGAATATTGCTCAAGGGGCCAACGCGCCTGGATGTTCACGGTGGTAGCCGACACCACGGGTCTGTCTTCACTCATATCCGGCTCGTCTGCTGTGTCTTCCAGCGCGCGTTCGTCAGAGATGTCATGTGACGGTGTCGTGTTCATTGACGAAATCATCTTCAGTACTGAAAGCATCTCGAAGCAGTCTGTTTCGAGCTTTGAAGCTTCTCTTCCTGATGGGTTTTTGTCAGGTCAGTGTGGCGTTGAAGGGAATGTTCTTTGAGGTGTGCAGCTGGTTCAGTGGTGGCGAGATACAGTGCTGTCTTGTGTGTCTGTAGCGGGAGAGCAACTCTATTTTCGCTTTGTGACCAAAAAACGGCTTGGACTTTTGTTGAGGCAACTCTCAAAAGTAAACAGCGTCGAAGAAAGTATGAAAACAAAAATAAAAGACACAAGATACAATCTTTTTGATAATTTACGTTGAAGGTCCCATCTTAGAGCAACCTCACGAAACACCAATGCCAGAGGAGCAAGAGATGGACTCCAAGTGGAGAAAACACAAGCGACAACAAATGGCATGTCTCAGTTCATCAGTGTCAAGGTCGTCGTGATTCCTCCTCCTGATGGCTGTTTACTTTTAATTTGATTTTTAAATTTGAATTGAAGGTGTTGTTTCATTCGATTTGTGGCATTTATATTATTTTGTAGTTTTCTTCAAAAACTTCACGAAAAGGACTCTTTTTGACTCGCCAAAAAGCAGTTTACGAAGCTAATCGAATCCAATCATAGAATTTGCATACACTGTTAGTGACGGTTCGAGGATTATCACAAAGGAACTTCAAAGCAGCGCGGTTTTCATGCACGTTTCATCTTAATTCATAGACAACATGCACCAACAAAACGAGCCACTATTTTGAAACTTTCACTGTCAGGGTTGAAGGTTGGAATGTACTGGGAGTTTATGGAGTAAAAACACTTAAGACCACACTCACCTTAAGACAGGGATTTGATGCAACCTTACCTTATAAGCCCGCTGGCGTCTCGAAGCGTCTGCGGAGTTGCCTTGCATTCACGCCTGCACACTTCCACACCTGCACACCTAGCGCAGAAGACTAGGAGGGCTTGAATGGACTTCTCAGCACGCTCTGCTTCTGCGGCTCAGCAACTGAGCCCTCCAACCCACGCATTCTCGTGTGCTGGAAACAATGATGATAACTGAATTGCTGTCTTTCACTTCCTGTATCAAATATGATACAGGAAGTAGGATGTATAGACACATTGTTGCACTGTCCCCTGCAAGCATGGGGCCTTTGCGGAGTGGCTGCAAATCGAATCATTTCAAAGTTTTATTCCAAAACTGCTCAACAACAATCAAGCAAAATGACTATGTTTTGGCTAATATTAAAATTTACGTTGTGTGTGTGTGTGTGTGTGTGTGATGAAAACGTATAATTAATATGCAGATGAAAAGTGTATATACAACTTCGATATGACAAGGTAAGTCTGGGTAGAGAGCTTGCGGGCGATGATCAAAGCGGGAAAGGTTGTTGAGATGCTGCAAGCACAAACCGCACCTCAGCTGCTTGGCTTGGCGCTTTGCGAATAAAACTATTAATGTTAGTGCTATTAACATTATCAATGTTACTATTACTTTCATAATAATTATTATTCTTATAATAATAATAATAATAATAAAAACCATAAAAAAATTATCATTACTATTAAACGCTCATATGACTTTGCGTCAGCCTCAAGCACCAATAATGGCGCACAAAGCACACAAAACGAGTATACACGCCGCAACTTCGACGCTGACGGACGCCTCTTTGAAATTGAATAGAACTGCCCAAGACTGACTGGTGTTGAGAAGACAGGCGCATGCTTGCAAGCGTGAGCGCACATGATGACAAGAGGAAGCAACCAACAAAGCTTTGTGACGTGAGACGTGAGGAACGGACATTGACAGACTAGCTGTCCCTCTCCGAAGCTCCGAAGGCCATCGGACGCTGCTGAGACATGGAAGAAGACTACAAACGCGGCGATAGATGGCGAAACAAAAAATTATCTTTCAAATTGAAGGAAGTAAAAAATGGATAATCGCTTTGAAAACAGAAAGATGTTGGTCGAAGGTGGAGAAAGGGTGAAAAGCAAGCAAATAAATAGGCATGCAAGCGTGGGTTGTGTGGTGGAGGTGGCTTTGAGTGGTGCTGAAAGTGTGGTCTGATTGTACTTGCCTGTAATTAAGTTACCACAACATTTTCGTCAAAGGGCGTGTGTGTGTGTGTGTGTGTGTGTGTGTGTGTGTGTGTGTGTGTGTGTGTGTGTCTGTGTATATGTGTGTTTGTGTGTGTCTGTGTATATGTGTGTTTGTGTGTGTGGGTGTGTTTAGCATGCTGAATGACTCGAGTGATAGAAATATACTTCATTCATATATAAAGTGCGTGATTGTATTGTGCTCGAAGGGTGTGACTCCTCTTGCCGATGATAGCAGTATTATCACTTTTATTTATTTTTATTTATTATTATTTATTATTATTTATTATTATTATTATTATTATTATTTATTATTTTCAATCACAGTTGTTATTGTTTTTATTTACCACTTCATTTAGCCCTTTTAATTAACACTTTCATTGCGTGTTGCCACCAACGACGTCACCGGTGGATAATTGTGGTTGGAGGGGATGGAGGGGGATGCTGGGGTGTTTGTTGGAGGGGGTGGAAGGGGGGTTGTTGGAGGGGGTGGAGGGAAGTTTGTTGGAGGGGGTGGAGGAGTCAAGTCTGGCAAACTTACTGATTATCTTCTCCAGCCTCTCTTCGTCCCTGCAAGACAAGGAGCGTTGAATAGAAAACGTGGTGCTAAGAAGGCAGACCGGGTCACAGAGGAGGATGACAAACACACAACATAATAATAATTATTATTATTATGAATAATATTATAAATGGTAATATTGATAGTATAAAAATAATTTTGATATAAGTAAAAAGATTGGTGAAGAGATACAGTGGTAATAATTCATTATCACTACTAGCAATGAAGTGGTGATACAAGCACAGTGATACTCACATGGATCGGATGTACTCATTTGTACTTACATTCAGTTGGTACGCGTCATCACTTTGGCTACTAATATTGTTATTAATGTTGTTATTATTATTATTATTATTATTATTATTATTATTATTATTATCAGCAGTAATAGTAGTAGTATCATTGCTATTATTGTTGTTGTTGCTGTTGTTGTCATCATCGTCGTTATCATTTCTGTTTTTGTTATTATTAATGTGATTATTGACGTTACTCGAGTTATTATTATTGTTGTTATTATTATTATCGTTATTATTATTCATATTATTCATACTATTGTCATCACAAGCAAGAGAGACGGGCTTGACTCCAGGGAGGCCTGAGGTGGCCATTGAAGACCCCTCCCCACCGCTCGAAGCCTTTATCTTATTATTATTTGAACAATTACTATTATTATTATTATTATTATTGTTGTTGTTGTTGTTATGAGCAGTACTTGTAATAGTAATAGTATTGTTATTGTTGTTGAGATTGTTGGTGTAGTTGGTTTGTCTATGGTCATCGCCATCACCACCATCACCACCACCACCACCGCCACCATCAACACCACCACCGCCGCCATCAACACCACCACCACCGCCATCAACAGCAAAAACACTGCACTTTTGCACGGTCACCGAGCCTCCGCTCAGCCTGACTGCTGTGTCACACTTCAGTTGCTTGGCTGCACCAAGAGCGCCATCTTGCGTGAGGGACTTGCAGTTCTTCAAGTTCTTGGTGCTCTTCACTCCCCTCTCACTCCTCCACAACTGTTCGTACCTTGGCAATGTTTCGTGTATGTGTGTTTTTGTGTGTTCGCGTTTGTGTGTGTTTGTGTTCGTGTGTGTTTGTGTTCGTGTTTGTGTGTTCGTGTGTGTTTGTTCGTGTTTGTGTGTCCGAGTTTTTGTTCATGTGTGTTCATGTGTCTATGCTCATGTGTCCATGTGTGCACAACCACCACGCCAGCCACCTGGTGGGCAGTTGGATGGACTTGGCGGGGGGCAGAGTGGCGGAGAAGGAGAACTTTTGGAACTCCGAGGGCGAGCACAAGTAGTAGCCACTGCCCGTGTCAGTCAACACACATAACTTCGCTTCGCTGTGGCGACGGTGTGGTGGTGGTAAAAGTGCGGTGGTGTGGTAGTGGTGGTATTGAGTGGCGGTGGTGTGGTAGTGGTGATATTGAGTGGCGGTGGTGTGGTAGTGGTGGTATTGAGTGGCGGTGGTGTGGTAGTGGTGGTATTGAGTGGCGGTGGTGTGGTAGTGGTGGTATTGAGTGGCGGTGGTGTGGTAGTGGTGGTATTGAGTGGCGGTGGTGTGGTAGTGGTGGTATTGAGTGGCGGTGGTGTGGTAGTGAGAGTGAAGAAAAAAAGAGTAGTGTTGTTTGAGAGTTTAAAAATATAAGAATCTCGGACCGTTTTAGTTTTTGAAAGCGATTTACTGACGAGCCTACCCTCATTTTGATTTCCAAAACAAACTGAAAACTACACTCATTAACTTTACACCCACAATACTTTCAAGAAGTATGACATAGCAACCATTACTCTATCTCCATAGCAACCACCGCTCCATCTCCATAGCAACCAACACTCCATCTCCATAGCAACCAACAGTCCATCTCCGTAGGATCAACCTAGAATGTTCCTTGGCCACAACTGCAGGTCTGTAGAATCGTAAGTTGAGAAGTGGGAGATCGTAAATGCGAGCATCTCCGTCCTCCATCACACACACCAGGGCGGTCTCTATCACAGAGTCGTCTGCGTGGTTTGTCACAAGTCCCTGATAAGGCTGCAATAATAAACATAATTTGTGAAAAAACTGGCGAAATAATGCAAAATTTGAGAATGACTTATAAGGAACTGGTTGAAAATGAAACAAGAAACAATTGGAGACTGTGTGTAATGTATTCAAAAAGGTGGAAGCCAACAAGAAACTGGAAAACAACTATAACGCATTATAAAGCAACGATGAATTAATGCATCAATGAGCAGCAGCAGCAGCGCTCCTACCGTGGTTGTTCTTGAAGGCGCTGTAGGCGACCTTGGCGATGGCGCTCTGGGGCGCATCCGCTGACGCCACACGCACCTTGCGCCTCGCCTTGAGGGCAGGGTACGAGAAGACCTGGAGTGGAGGAGGTGGTGGTGGAGGTAGAGGTGGTGGCGAAGGTAGGGGTGGTGAAGATTTTGTGTGCTGTGCTGTTATCGTTATTGTTTTAGGGATAAAATGAGATATTTTGAAAATGATTAAAAAAAGTATGAATAAATAAGAACAATAATAGCCATAAAAAGTGCTTGCGACAAGGAGCACCTTGACTTGCTTCTGGGAGCAGACGACGAGGCAGTGGGAGGAGGGAGGGGGCAGCAGAGAAGCAAAGAGGCTCATCGGGAACCTCCTCCTCCTCCTGCTGCTGCTGCTGCCACTGGTGGTGGCCTGGTGTGGAGCGGTGGAGGCGTGTGGGGTCTTGTGGGCCAGGCATATGTCGATGATGGGAGCGTCATGCTTCAGCTGGATTTCCTTGGCTGCGTGTGAGAGAAGTCACAAGTCGCTATTTGGGTATCTTTGCCGTTTGAAATTAAAATCGTTGTCGTCAAGTTTCTATTGAGCAATAATCATTGAAGAAACAAACTTAATTATAAAAATAAGGTAAAATTATTTTAAATTAAAAATATTCTTTAAAAAATTATTTTAAAAATTTAGTTAAATTTAAAAAAAATTTAATTTTAAAAAATTTAATATTAAAAAATTAATTTAAAAAATTCATTAAAAAATTCATTAAAAAATTCATTAAAAAATTCATTAAAAAATTTGATTTTGAAAAAACTTTTATCAGAAAAATTTAATGAGAATTTTTTCATTAAATTTTTAAAAATAAATTTAAAAAATAAAACTTTTAAACAAAAAACGTTTAAAAAAACAAAGTAATCACAAATGAATGAAATAAGTAGGAGTAGGTAGTGAAGCAAGGAGGGTAGCAGTGACCGAGGAAGCAGACGACAGGTTGTGAGTTCCTGGGCAGGGGCAGGAGCAGCTTGAACATGCTCAAAAGGCCCCTAGAGGTGCCCACCCAGAAGGTGCCCATGGTGGTGGTGTTAGTGGTGGTGGTGTTGTCAATGGTGGTGGAGGTGGTGGTGTTAGTGGTGGTGGTGTTGTCAATGGTGGTGGAGGTGGTGGTGTTAGTGGTGGTGGTGTTGTCTGCGATGGTGGTGTTGTTGTTGGTGATGATGGTGGTGGTGTTGTTGATGGTAGTGTCGTTGTTGGTTGTGTCGTTGTTGATAATGTCAGTGGCGGTATTGTTGTTGGTGATTGTATCATTAGTGGTGGCAGTAGGGTTAGAAGGAAGGTGGGTGGCGGATGTTGGTTGGAGGTGTGAGGACTGGTTCACAGCAGCAGCAGCAGCAGCAGCAGCCGCAGCAGCAGCAGCCGCAGCAGCAGCAGGAATTTCTAACGATGAGTTTTCGGCGAAGTAGAGGCAGCGCACTATGGGGGTTCCGAGGCGGGAGAGGGAGGCGATGCGGGGGTCGCGCTCGAAAGTGGACGCTTTGGTGAAGACGTCCTCACACGAGCCTCTCCGCGCCTCTGACGACGTGCGTGGGTAGATGGAGGAGCAGGAGGATGAAGAAGGTTTGGTGTAAGTGTGGTTGGCGCTGTCAAGCGTGGCGTTTTTGGAACTTTCCGGAGCAGGCTGGTTGCTTGAGTGCGCCTGCGTGCCATGGCTGCCTGGAGCGGCCTTGGAAGGACGACAAAAGGTGCTTCTGAGTCTCGAGATGAAAGAGGATTCGGTGGTGGCGTGTGGTTGTGTGTGAGGGTTGGCAGTCGTCCGTGAGGAACTCTTGAATCTGTCAGGCAAGCACCTGTGGTGAGGTGGACAGTCCACACAATAACGACCATCTCTCCCTTGCATAAGCATGTTTGACGAACAACAACCACAGCATGCACCATGCACCATGCAGCATGCACCTGCACATACACCATGCAGCATGCAGCACCGACTTGGAGGTAGAGAGGGACTTGCAGAGGGCCTCCTTGAGTCTCCTCTCCCTCAGGTCACTCCGAGCCCTTTGCAGGCCCCTGGTAGGTTGGTGTGAGCCTCTCATGCAACCACTCACGTGATGCCACACAGTGATACACGATACATCATACTACAATACAAAACAATAAAGGAAGTGTGTGATGAACGACTGGTGGAAGGGAGGAAAGAAGCACCTCATTGAAGCTCTCCAAGTCCTCATTACAGCACAGCTCACCTGGAGGATGCATAGAGGATGTATAGAAGATGCATGGAGGATGCATGGAGGATGCATAGAAGATGCATAGAAGATGCATAGAAGATGCATAGAAGATGCATGGAGGATGCATGGAGGATGCATGGGCGGTGCATTGAGAATGCATTACGTGATGTGACCAAAAAACACCTTAATACTTCAACGCCTCTGCGTCTTGAATAATGGATTACACCGCATACCATGCCGCACCATATATTGCTTCACAAGTGATATCCTAGGATGCCGCTAAATAATAGGTCATACCGGATAATAGGTCATACCGGATAATAGGTCATACCGGATAATAGGTCATACCGAATAATAGGTCATACCGGATAATAGGTCATACCGGATAATAGGTCATACCGGATAATAGGTCATACCGGATAATAGGTCATACCGGATAATAGGTCATACCGGATAATAGGACATACCGGATAATAGGACATACCGGATAATAGGTCATACCGGATAATAGGTCATACCGGATAATAGGTCATTAACTAATACGTCATTGTTGTTATCATCATGTGATTCCTCAGCCACCTCACACCCCCACTTACCCTGCCAGCAACGCCTCTGGGAAGCTGGTTAGGAGGTGCAAAGGGAGCTCCTGAAGTGCCCTTGTTGGCTCCCTTGCCGCCCTCTGTGTAGTGGTGTGGTGTTGTGTGCAGTTGTAAGAGGTTGTGTGGTGTTGTGTGGCGTAGTAGGAAGTTATGCGGGTAAGAAGTGGCGTGGAGTTGTTGAAGGGTGGTTGCTTCCAAGGAATACATTTTCTTGAAGTTTATCAGCGATGAATGTTGATAATTCATAACGGCTCATTATCAATTATTTCTGATGAATGATTCATTTATTCATTTTAGAACTTATATTTCCACCGATCTTGGAGGTCCTGGAGAAGACAAGGTTGTTCTGGGCGTAGTCGAACAAGCCGTAGCCACACTCTGATCCGAAGGCAAAACTTAAAGTGGTTTTGTGAGGGTGTCATGTGATGATGGCGACCTTGTCATGTGATGATGGCGACCTTGTCATGTGATGATGGTGATTGAACATTTTTTGATAACTGCGCTGAAGTTTTCATCGCCTCGTCAATCACCAATGAACAAAAACCTCCTCCATCCTCCTTCATCCTCCTCCATCCTCCTCCATCCTCCTCCATCCTCCTCCATCCTCCTCCATCCTCCTTCATCCTCCTCCATCCTCCTCCATCCTCCTTCATCCTCCTCCATCCTCCTCCATCCTCCTCCATACTCCTTCATCCTTCTTCATCCTTCTTCAACATCTTCCATTCTCCTCCAACCTTTTATAACCTCTTATAACCTCTTATAACCTCCTCCAACATCTCCCATTCTCCTCCAACCTCTTATAACCTCTTATAACCTCCTCCAACATCTCCCATCCTCCTCCAACCTCCCTCAACCTCCTCCAACCTTTTCAAACCTCCTCCAATCAACCTCAACCGCTTGAAAAAAAATTTTGACACCGCAACCACTTTCCACCTTCCATTCATAATTGCCTATTCACAACACCATTCAGACCACTGCCCATACCACTACAGACCACTCACACCACCATCCACACCCCTCCCGCCACAAGCCACACCACTCACAGACTCCAGGGTGCGTGGAGAGCAAGGGCAGTGAAGGAGACAGGGGGGTGCACAAGCACAATGTTCCTGGCGTGGAAGCCTGCGTGGTGACGCAACCGCTTACGCTTTCATCTTTCGTCATCGTTATTTTTTACCTTCCACAATTTTTGCATATTTCCTTTCATTATTAAAAAAAATTATTTTTATTTCATGAGTTTTTTTTACCACAATTTTGTATCTTTTTTCAAACAAAAACTCTTCTGCAACAGCAGCAAGCAAGCAGCAGCAGCAAGCGAGCAAGCAAGCAGCAGCAAGCAAGCACACGCACCTGCATAGTCCGTGGGCAGGGAGAAGAAGACAGAGGACGAGGCGGCTATGGACTCGGGAGTGAAGGGGGCGGAGGGGTTAAAGGTGGGAGGAGTGGAGGAAGATTGACAGCCCCTCACTTGAGTGCCGAACTGATTAGTCACCTCCAGCGGGGCATGGCCTGGAGGGGTGGAGTTGATGGGGTGACCATTGGAAACTGTTAGAAGAGTTGAATGTTAGAAGGAAAAGGATGTTGAAGGGAATGTGAGTGAGAAAGAAGATAGGAATGTGAGAGAAAGAAAGAGAGAGAGAAGGTAGGTATGTGAGAGAGAGAAAGAGAGAGAGAAGGTAGGAATGTGAAAGAGAAAGAGAGAGAGAAGGTAGGAATGTGAGAGAGAGAAGGTAGGTATGTGAGGGAGAGAAAGAGAGAGAGAAGGTAGGTGTGTGAGAGAGAGAAAGAGAGAGAGAAGGTAGGTATGTGAGGGAGAGAAAGAGAGAGAGAAGGTAGGTATGTGAGAGAGAGAAAGAGAGAGAGAAGATAGGTATGTGAGTGAGGAAGAAGAAAAAAATGTGAGAGAGAGAAAGAGAGAGAGTAAGGAATGTGAGAGAGAGAAAGAGAGAGAGTAAGGAATGTGAGAGAGAGAAAGAGAGAGAGTAAGGAATGTGAGAGAGAGAAAGAGAGAGAGTAAGGAATGTGAGAGAGAGAAAGAGAGAGAGTAAGGAATGTGAGAGAGAGAAAGAGAGAGAGTAAGGAATGTGAGAGAGAGAAAGAGAGAGAGTAAGGAATGTGAGAGAGAGAAAGAGAGAGAGTAAGGAATGTGAGAGAGAGAAAGAGAGAGAGTAAGGAATGTGAGAGAGAGAAAGAGAGAGAGTAAGGAATGTGAGAGAGAGAAAGAGAGAGAGTAAGGAATGTGAGAGAGAGAAAGAGAGAGAGTAAGGAATGTGAGAGAGAGAAAGAGAGAGAGTAAGGAATGTGAGAGAACCCATCCAGAGGAAGTCATCGCCCTCATTGACGAGGTTGACGATGGAAACGTTGATTTCGACCTGCAGAAGGGTGGACGTGAGTGGTGGAGGTGTCCCTACTAACTCATTCATAATTATACACTTAAATAGATGGTTTGAATAAGTAATGAATGAATCAACCAATCAATCAATCAATCATAAGGAGAGGTGCCTTGAGGGAGGTGGAGGAGGCAGACGATGACGACCTGGAGTGACCACCTTCCCCCTCGTACACCACCTTCAAGCCTTCCTTGCTGTCCTCCTTGCCCTCCTCCTCCTCCTCCCCTTCCTCCTCCTTCTTTTCGTCCGTCGTGGCGTAAGAAAGCGCCTCAAACAAATGCGTGTTGTTGGTATTATTATTGTTGCTGTTATTAGTATCGTTAGCATCATTATTTTTTTTGCTATTATTAGTGTTATTATTATTGTTGTTAATGTTATTTTCATTGTCCGTAGTAGCAGTAGTAGTAGTAGAAACAGCATTATGAAGGTTGATGCTGGAGGTATTATCAGTATTGGTTGTATCGGCCACAGCGGAGTTAGTAGTGCAGGTAGTAGTAATAGTAGCGGTGGTGGTAGCGACATCAGCAGCAGCAGCAGCAGGAGGTGGCTTTTTCTTATTGGTAGAGTCGGAGTGCTTAGGGGGAGGGGCACCCCGAAGAAGGACCTCTCTGAAGTGGCACAAGATCACCTGACCAGCCGTGCCAGCCAATAAGAGGCTCTCTGGCGTCTGATTGGTCGAGAGGATGACTTGGCGGATGGCGAGACGAGGATCGTCGGTGAATGGGTTGTAGGAGCCCACCTGAGAGGGTCGGTGGTGGAGTAAGAAGTGAGTTGGCAATAAACTGTATTGTGAAGTCATCCCAATATTGTGGATGTATTGTATAATGAGGAAAAATGTTTATATGTTTGAAAGCAATGAGTGGGAAGTGGGAGGAGTAAATGAGTGGGAAGTGGGAGGAGTTAGTGAGTGGGAGGTGGGAGGAGTCAGTGAGTGGAAGGTGAGAGGAGTCAGTGAGTGGGAGGTGGGAGGAGTCAGTGAGTGGGAGGTGGGAGGAGTAAGTGAGGTGCCTTCTTGAAGGGAGGCCAATCATCATCGGAGTCGTTGACGCCTTCAGAGTGGTTGCAGACGTCGATGCCGAAGAGATGTGCTGTACTCACTCTGTGGTGTGGTAGTGGTGTGGTTTGGTGTGATGTGATGTGGTTGGTGTAGTAGTGTTGTGATGGCCGGTGTGGCATGGTGGTTGGTGTGGTAGTGGTGTGGTATAGAGAGTGTGTAGTAAGGTGCAAGTCTGAAAAGAATGTGAACGAGGTAGCACATGAGTTTGAAACTCATGGCACTTCAATGTCACTGCAAATATTCGTCAGGGTATTGCATTGTGGGTGTGAGGGTGGCGTTGGAGAGAACAGGAAAGCACCTGTACAAGAGCTGAATGTGCTCTTGTGTCGTTTGCCAAAACCTCACTGTGCCATCTTCATGACTGTGGTGAGGTTGATGAGGATGTGATGATGATGATGATGATGATGATGATGATGATGATGATGATGATGATGATGATGATGATGATGATGAGAGCAGAGGTAGTGAGAGGCACCCAGTGAGGAGTAGATCGGTCTCCTTCTCGTTCGAAAATATCGAATTGCCACCCAAAAAGGGCCACGTCTGGAAATGAAGATGCATTCAATGAGTGAATGAGCCAATGAAACTCCACAAAAGCGACAGACAAGCGACACACAGGTGACACACAGGTGACACACAGGCACCACACACCTTTCTGCAGTAGTTGGGGCTTCTGATGTTCTGCTGCTTGCCTGCCTGCTTGAGCTTGGCCATGAAGGACTCAGGCACGTTGGCAGCATGGAAGAGGGAGGTAATGGCACTGCAGTGGGGACTGGTGAGATGCGGCAGGCGGTAGGAGGGCCAGTCGGAGCCTTTGAGGTCCACCACCACCACCTCTTCCTCGCACAGTATCACCAACGAAGAAGGTGACGACGTATTGAAGAGTGGCTGCGATGACTTGCTGAAGCGACCTTGCGTGTTCTGCTGCACAGACTCGCGCGCCTTGTCGCCACTGTGGTCGCTCCTGTCGCCCCTGGTGGCGCCTTCGAAGCTTCCATCCTCGAGGCAGGTGGTGTTGTGAAAGAAACTGATGTCATTGTCGATGACGACGAAGTCGACGATCTTGGATGCCACGTCGAGCACCACGTGGGACTCCTCTTCATCCCCTCCCCCCCTCATCAGCGTCACAGCCCAGTGGTCCCCGTAGCCTGATCGAGGCAGGCCCCCCGAGAACAACATGAGTGAGGAGCTGTGAAGGGTTGGCATGAGTAGTGGTGCAGGAAGGGGTGGCATAGTTAGAAGCGGTGGTTGTTGTGGGGGGGTTGCAATGTAAAGGCGTATTATTGTACTGGTCATGAGAGAAGTTGAAGGCAAACATGAGCGCTGAACATTACAGGCATGCAGGCACTTGAACTTTCAGGTTCAAGCAACCACCAACCTTTCATTGGTCTTCCATATGAACTTTCCAATAGATCCACACTGGTAGGGTCCTGGTGGGTTGATGGTCACGCATCAGTTCCTCTTGCCTTCCTAGCCTCCTCGCCATGTTCGAGTTCCCTTGCCTCGTCATCACTATCAGAACGGGCTCCATGGAGTAGCACCAATCGTTGGAAGATGAGTTGGCACATACGTTGACAGACCTACACAGAGCCCCACAAACCACGGCAACAAATGCTCATAGCAAAAGCCTTATCACAACCACTACAAACACACCACCACAAATGCACCACTACGAACGCACCACCACGAACGCACCACCACGAACGCACCACCACAAACGCACCATAAGGCGTGCAGGCGGCCTCTCTGGGCTGAGACGAATCATAGGACTTCCAGATGATGTAGGAGCCATCAGAGTGACTCGAGATGAACTCACTGCCGTCGTGGTTGTAACTCAAACTCTCCAGCTTCTGTGGTGGTGGACAATGTGGTGGCGGTGTTGTTGAGAATAATGTGTGGTTTGTTGATAATGGATTTAATGAGTTCATCATCATCATCATCATCATCATCATCATCATCATCATCATCATTATCATCATCATCATCATCACCACCACCTGGTAGGAGTTATAGACCACTTCTGAGGTGCACGTTACAAGATTCCACAGCACCACCACTCCGACACTGTAACCGACCAGCAACTGGGAGAGGTGGTAGTAGTTGTGGTGATAATTAAAGAAGTAGTGGTGGTGATAATGGTGAGAACGGTGACGGTGAAGATAACAGCAGAAGCGGTAGCACTTTTGATGGAGAGTGGCATGTGGTGGCTCAGTGGCGCATGCAAGGAAGGCGAGAATGACAAACACCCGCTCAATTGACCTCCATGCGGTTGCAAACCAAGTGAATTGGTCATTCATTCATTTATTCAACTACTCATTCAATCTTTCGTTCATTCATTCATCCACTCATTCACTCATTCATCCATTCATTCACTCATTCACTCATTCATTCATCCCCTGATTTACTCTTTCATTCATCCACTCATCCATCCACCCATGAAGCAATGCGCTAGGAGCACCTTGTGTGGGAAGAGGGGGTGCAGTGTGATGCAGGAGACGGAGCCCAGGCAGAAACTGTCAATCACGTTGCAGTCGCATGTGACATTCATCACACTCTTTGAGACTTCACATACTATATTTCAATCGCTTTTGTTGGATTTAATTTATTATTATTATTATTATTATTATTATTATTATAGGCATTACAACCATGGTATACAGCGTGCATGTTGCTTCAAAGCTAATTGGACTCAGAGGATCTCAGTGTGAAGTGTTTGAATTGAAGTGTGGAGTGTTTGAAGACTTGTTTGATTTTGTTTGATGACTAAATATTCAATCCGCACAAATATTTTGAAATGGCTCTCAACCAACTCATTAAACAAACAAATCCTAAACAGACGCCATTTGAGCTAATTCTTCAAGGATCAAGTTTCTGCATCAGTTTCAGAGCCTTTCTTAAACTAGCACTTTTTTGCACTCATACACTTTTGTATGTATCATGTTTCATTGTATCATAGTGCAATGAATCATAGTGTATTACATTTTTTATATTGTATTGTATTGTTGTATATTGTATTGTATTGTTGTATATTGTATTGTATTGTTGTATATTGTATTGTATTATATTTTATTATACTGTATCCCATTGTGAAATATTGTGTTATATTGTATTGCATTGTGATAGGCCTAGTGATGCATCAGAGTTCAAAGACACTCACAAGTCCTCTAGGATGTCCTCAGGGTACAACATGATGTATGGCTTCTTGTCGTCATTGTTGCTGTTGTTGTTGTTATTATTATTTCCAGTGGTGTTGTTATTATTTCCAGTGCTGTTGTTGCTGCTGTTATTATTTCCAGTGTTGTTGTTGGCGTCGTTGTTATCACTAGTGTTCAGGTTACTATTATTGTTTTTGTTATTCTTATCAACCATCTTCACTACACCTTTGGCATCCTTGTTGTCGTCATGGCAACCATCCCACAGGTCTGTCACATACAAACAACCATCCACAGAGCCAAAGTACAACTTGGCCAAAAGCCTCTCATTTGCCTGAGTGCCAACCTCATCAGCTACATTGCCTGTATTAGCAGTTTCATTATTAGTATTGGTCTTGTTCGAACTATCATTATCATTATTATTGTTATTATCATTATTATTATAATTATTAGTAGTAGTAGTAGTAGTAGTAGTATTAGTAGTAGTAGTAGTATTATTAGTAATATTAGTAGTATTAGTATCATCATTATTATTACTGTTTTTATTAGTGGCATTATCATTATTATTATTAGTAGTAGTGGTAGTAGTGGTGCTGGTGGTATTATTATTGTTATTATTATTATTATTATTATTATTATTATTATTATTATTATTATTATTATTATTATTATTATTATGGCAGCCTTCGGAGTGGGGGAGGCAGGTGGGACGTTGGTCGAGTAGGAAGGAGGTGAGGTTGGCAGCCTTCATGAAGTCGTGCCTCACTTCGTACACCCGCTCCACCACTCTGGCATCCATGCCGCCTCTAGTGCTCTCGTTGCTTTTGTTGTTTGTATTATTGTTTTTAGTATTATTGTTGTCATGGTTGTTGTTGTTGGTATTGATAGTTTTATTATTGTTTGAAGGGTCATTGTGTGTTTGATTATTTTGTATTTGATCGGCATTGTTGGAGTTGGCTGGGGTGGTCAATGAGGCACCACCATCACCATTAGTCTTTGACACCATTTTCCACAGAGTGACGGTGAGGTCATCAGTGAGTGTCACCACATATAACTGTGGTGGTGGTTCCATTGAGATTTTTTTCTCAAAAACAAAAATGGTTTTGCACATTTTTAGATGATGAGAATAGTGATGATGATTGTGATGAAGATATTGAAAAACAACCTTGCCAGTGAGGAATGCCACGTGTGAGATCTTCTTGTTCACACAGGCCTGGAAGTGAACACCAGGCTTGCCATATCTTCATGGTGGTGTAACATAAAATTTAAAGAAGATTATTTGAAAGCAACTGTAGAAGTTACCCTTCATAGTATGTAATTTTTCAAAAAATATGCCTCAGATTGGAAGTTAAACTTTCAGTGATGAGTTGAACAAGGTCATTTCATGATTTGTAATATTTATTTTGATATTATAACCATGAATATTTAGGTTGGAAATTAAATGATAAATGAAATTTCACATGTGCAGGTATCCTGTTTCTGTGGCAATGGCTATAAGACCAAAGTGATTTTCCACTGCCATACAAGAAGGCTTGTTAGGGAAGCCATAGGTATGGTACTGGAAAAAATAAGTGAATCGTCATAAGGCAATATCTCAAAAAAACTTAGAAAATTTTTTATTACTGCAAAAACAGACAAGTTGAAAAACAACAAAGAAAAGTTACTTGTCGAAAAGCGAAAAACTCTTCGGCATTTTCATTTGCACACTGCTTGTTACTTTCATTGGTATTCTCTCGGAAAGGAAAGCGTTTGATTAGCTTTTTCATTTGAAGATTGGCTAGACTTTTGAAATAAGATTTGTTTTTTGATTAAGTTGTATTTAGAAAGTATTTCGATAGAAAAGTTAACGAACAAATAGACGAAAGTGCAAATAAATGTAAATTACTTTTAACGCTTGTGAGCATGGTAGGTTTTTGAAAAAATAGATAGTTAATTTTAGTAGATTGTTTTGGTTACTTCATAAACATAAAAATCATTTATAAAATATTATTCAACTATTAAATTTATTCGAAAGTTTTTAGAATTTTCATTTTTCTATACTTTATTTCATAGAACCTCATCATAAACTTTGTCTATTCAAAATAATTGAACAATTAATCATTTGTTTTAATAGTCAATTATACATTTATTTTTAATATACTTATTTCCAACTTATGAAAAATCTCGGTCTAACATATTTTGTTGTTAACATATACCACTTTTAATCGTTCATATTTTTGTTCGTGGGTCGGTGTCTTTTATGGTATATTAGAAAATGGATGCATCAAAAACAGTAGTTTATGTTGGTAAAACTGTTAAATATGATGGCAAGCGTTTGTTTGATATTTTATGCCGGTTAAAAAATTTCGGAGTTGGTAGAATCGTCTACCAGCAAAGTGAGAAAGACAAGTACCCTGAGGCTTGTTACACAATAATAACAAAAGTACAACCCGACATGTCCAACCCCACTCAGGTCAGCATGCTCTTTGAAGATGGCTGATCGTTAATGTTTCACTTTAAAACCGCTTTAAAAAACTTGTTCATAATCTAATCCAACAATAACGTATAAAGAAATATTGCATTGTTTGAATGGGTTTAAAAATGATGAAATTATGAATTTTTTGTTAATTTTTATTGGGAAGATATACGAAAATTATGATAAAATATCTCACAGAGAACTGAGTTTTAGGAAGAAAAGGCATAATCATGTTTAGATAATATATAATTTAACATGATTAATTTTTTTAAATTTCACATCATGCTAGCTAACAAACCTTACCAACAGAATTAGGTTTCAAAATATTTCAAACAGAAGTGCAATCTTTTAGAGCCTTGGTGTCCATCAATGGCAACCAATGCTGATGAATGGGGTTGCAAGTGAAATGTAAAAGTTTGTAAACACCAGAGATTGGCTGAATAACTTAATTGTAAGCTCTCATCAAATAACGCAAGATAGTTGCATGGTGAGATGTAAATGCCTCAGTAATCCTATAATGAAGGTGCATTGAGGAAAAGGCATATGTACTAATTCTATTGTAAATGCAGTACAAAAGCAGTAGATGGGGATACCATATTGATCTAATGTTATTTTCTTGCAAGTTAGAACATCTTTGGAATAGACATGTGGTAAAGCATGCATTGATTATGACCACATCAAAATAATTTGAAAGTTTCAACAAAGGTATAAGTTTTCAATCTGACCACAGGCGAACCTTAAAACGCCGGTGAAAAGTCTGATGTGGGGCAAGAAAATTTTCAGGGGACACGACGTTGGGGAACATGTGTTCACCACGTGCTACAAGGCCAACTGGAAGCTGGTGCTGAAGGAGGATGAAGAGAGTTTTCTGGCAGAGATGGCGAAGAAAGAGGTGCACAAGAAGGAGGAGGCCCCAAAGCAAGTGAGGTTTCCACCACTGCTCGAGAGGATGCTCTTCAAGACACCACTCAAGACCCCTCCCATGCTGCCTCTCATTACCGCTAACCAAAACTGTAACTTTCACAAAGCCTGAAATAGAACATTTTGAAACAAAATAAAATTTTTTAATCATTTTTATTCATCTTTTTGGTTTCGTATTATCTCGAACCTCCCACTGCGCCCTATCAAAAGAGATTGTGAGCTTATTTTGTGCATTTCAATGCCTCCTGAAGTCATGAACCGCAAATAAGGCAT
>OX387246.1:13521524-13529024 GCA_947562095.1 Branchellion lobata | reverse complement strand
CATGAGTAATTACTTCACCACTCATGAGCCCTCCACCAGCCAGCATACCCGCGGTTCACACTGCAGGTGTGTTCCAGGCACCGAGAGGGAGGTTATCACCATGGTGACGCACCTGAGCAGAAACACAGTGCCCGACAAAGCAAAAAACCTACGAGCTATGATGAACCTGTGTGGTTGTGTATTCCTTGTAAACTAATGATTGTATAATTATACAAAAAAACTGTATGCAGGATTCAGGAGACGGTCTACCTATGTTTATGAAAGACAAGGAGGATGAAAACGAAGAAGGAGAAGGATATGATGATGGCTTCGCAAGCCTTGAAAGCCCAGGGAATGTAGGGAACATTGTCAAGCACAAGGTCGGGCAAGGGGGGGTACACACCCATGTTGGGGACGTTGTCATGCACCACCACCATGGTGAATGAAGTGACCAGGCCTGCAAACATGAAGTAGAGAAGGGAGGAGGAAAGCTTGAGGAAGTCTGGGTTGAAGCAGGCACCTGAGGCTTCCTTCGGCTGCTGGAAAACAAGACCGGAAGATTGCTTGTAGTTCATTGACAATTTCTTGTTTTTGAGAAACTTTCTACAATTTTCTTTTTTGATTGCTTCTTCTATTGTTGAGTACTGGAAGATTAAATATTTAAGTATGAAATATTTTGAAAATTGAAAAAATTGAAAAATTATTTGCATTCATCACTACCTGATCCTCTAGAAACGAATCCTTTAAATAAGGGCTTTTGAATGTTGTCTCAAACTTTAGTTTGTGGATCTGTGTCATCAACTTCTTTATGTCACCTGAAAGTTGACACTATAGATTTGAAATGTCAAAAATCGTTTGAGTTATGATGAAAAATAAATAAAAATTCTAAAAAACGTTCTGATTTTCGGATATTCACTAATTACATATGTTTATTTTCTAGTTACATGTGTTAATTCTCTAGTCACATGCGTTCATTCTCTAGCGAAGTTTACATATTTTCTAGTTTTTTCCTTTTGATAAAACTCTAAAATCAATTTTAAATGTCTTGTAATAACTGAGAAGATGTTCCAAATGCTATTAGAAAACTTATTATATATTTTTTAACTTTAAAACGAGTGAAATAATTTTGTATTTGGGAAATTGAAAATTTGAAATAAAAAGTTTCTAATCTAACCTAATCTTGGAAGGCTCAATGGAGGATCCTTCAAATCTTTTTCAGTTAGCTGTAGAAGGCTAAGTCCATCAATTGCATGCTTTTTTACAAAAAGATTCTCGTATTCTTTAAAGCCTATCTTTTCTAACCAATTCCCAACCTGACCACACGTCCATTTGTGTGGTTCTAAATCCATCGGAAATTTTTCCTTTTTAAAATTTCGATTTCGTGGTCTAGATATTCTAGCAAAAACTTACCTTCATTTTTAGTTTAATATAAAAGGAGATTTATAATTGAAGTTTACAATTTATCATTGAATTTCAATTTTCAAAAAAAATTTCACAATGATCAAATACACCTAAGTTAATAAATATTATTTCAGATTATTAATTTCCATTTTAAATAGATTAACAAAACTAATTTATTTGAACAAAGATCTTGCATTATATGAGCAATTTTTAAAAATATTTTTTAATATTTATATAATATTAAAGAATTCACCTATCTTAACTTTTTTAAAAATAATAACTAAAAAAATTCTCAGTCCCCTTGAAGTAATTATTTAATATCTTATTTTTTTATCTCTAAGTGCAACTTGAATCATTATAATTTTTATAATAGAAAATGTTTTAAATTCTTACAAGCCAGTTCATTGAAGTTCTTCACAAATATAATTTTTGAGTTTAGAGAATGTATGCAGAGTTTCAACATATTTCAGCATAGCTTGAAAGTGCAATGATGGGAAATGAACTAAGTAAAAATTCCACAAATTTTTCGGACAATAACAGCATGACGAGAAGTATTAATAGCAACTCCAGTGGCAGTCAAAGGTTTTTAAGTTTTTCAATATCTATTAATAGCTAGTATATAAGGCTAGAATATAGAATACCTAATTATTTTTCATTTCTAATGTTCAAATTCGAAAATTTCTTCCTTCAAATTACATTTTTTTCTTTGAAAGTCACCCACTCAAGTCTTGAGTATACCTTTCCGTGAAGTTGTCAATTCATGCACACAGGTCCAGTCACACAATGTTTCCCAACCGAGTATCAACAGAGGATGACACTCTTCCCTGGAGCCTCTTGCATCAGTGTTCCATGGCTGAGTGGAAGGCGGGACATGCTGGTTCGTCGGGGCTAGGGTGTGATGGGCTTCCAACTCTATCATTTTGGACAATTTGAAGAAACCGTTACTGAAATATATTTAATTATTAAGATTCTCCAATAAACATAGCCTATTCACACTCTTCCACTTGTTCAGAAGCTGCAAACTTCACAGAGAAAATAATCTCATGTGACCTCACCCTGAAGAGGGATTGTGAGCCTTCCTTCTGCATGAGCAAGCAAAACATCACAAACATTGAAAAGGGCAATTCCATCTTCAACCTCCACCGGAAAATGAAGTTTTCAAAGTTGGCAGAGCACTTTGAGTACAACCACATACCTGCCCAGCTGTCCTCTGTCAACAACTTCCGCGTCAAGAAACTTCTTTGCGCCAAAGATAGGTCTGTGCAATGTGCTCCTCACTCCTCTTCAAGTGTTTCTGTGGCTTTTGTGTATTTAAAGTAGTAAAAAATACTTTAGTAAACTTGAAACTTCTAAATTTACAGCCACGGCCATCACACATTATTCACTTCTCATATATCCTCTTTATCCATTTAACCATCTATCCATCTATCCATCCATTCAACTATTCATCTATCCATCCACCCATTCAGCTATCCATCCATTCATTCAACCATCCATCCATCTTTCCATCCATTCATCTATCCATCCATACAGCCTCATTGTTTTGCTTCTATCTCAAAATGGCAAGTGCCAGTTTGGGCTTCTCAACTTGACAATCAACAAGTTCAAGGTTGTGTTACACTATTCATTCCTTCTTTTTTTAATTCATCCATCCACCACAACCCCTCCTCCATCCATCCACCACAACCCCTCTTTCATCCATCCACCACAACCCCTCCTCCATCCATCCACCACGATCCCTCTTTCATCCATACACCACAACCCCTCCTCCATCCATCCACCACAACCCCTCCTCCATCCATCCACCACAATCCCTCCTCCATCCATCCACCACAATCCCTCCTTCATCCATCCACCACAATCCCTCCTTCATCCATCCACCACAACCCCTCCTCCATCCATCCACCACAACCCCTCCTTCATCCATCCACCACAACCCCTCCTCCATCCATCCACCACAACCCCTCCTCCATCCATCCACCACAACCCTTCCTCCATCCATCCACCACAATCCCTCCTCCATCCATCCACCTCAACCCCTCCTCCATCCATCCACCACAACCCCTCCTTTATCCATCCACCACAACCCCTCCTCCATCCATCCACCACAACCCCTCCTTCATCCATCCACCACAATCCCTCCTTCATCCATCCACTTCAACCCCTCCTTCATCCATCCACCACAACCCCTCCTTCATCCATCCACCTCAACCCCTTTTTCATCCATCTACCACAACCCCTCCTCCATCCATCCACCTCAACCCCTCCTCCATCCATCCACCACAACCCCTCCTCCATCCATCCACTTCAACCCCTCCTTCATCCACCCACCACAACCCCTCCTCCATCCATCCACCTCAATCCCTCCTTCATCCATCCACCACAACCCCTCCTCCATCCATCCACCACAATCTATCTTTTCGACATTCAATTATTACATTCACTGGGCATTCAATCTGCAATCTCATCTTCTCTTTCCAACTCCACTGTTGAACCCACTAGAAGACCCTGGTTGATAGGTGCTTGATAGGTGCTTGATAGATGCTTGATAGATGGTTGATAGGTGGTTGATAGATGCTTGATAGATGCTTGATAGATGCTTGATAGATGCTTGATAGATGGTTGATAGGTGGTTGATAGATGCTTGATAGATGCTTGATAGATGCTTGATAGATGGTTTTTGTGGCTATTTTCTCATTTGCCCACCACCTCCTTGATACCTTTTCAACACTTGTTCACAAAGGTCTTTGGCTCCATGTTCGTGGATGAGGCCGATGAGGGAGTCTCTGTTGCTCTGAGTCCTGATAACAGTGAGCCATGATGAGGAAGATGACGATGATGAGGAGGAAGATGATGAGGATGATGAGGATGATGATGGTGATGATGATGATGGTGATGATGATGATGGTGATGATGATGATGGTGATGATGATGATGACGATGATGATGAGGATGATGGTGATGATGGTGATGATGGTGGTGATGATGATGATGGTGATAATGATGAGGTTAATGATTAAAAATAAAAAAAACAGTCTTTAGCATTATGTAGTAGTATTAAATTTTTTTTGTTCAAATAAGCCGTCGCAGGGCGATCTTGAACAGTGTGTAAGTCTGCTATGCAAATTCTCTGATAGAAAGATAAGATAAAAGATGTTGGTGGTGATGGAGGTGATGGGTGGTGGTGATGGAGGTGATGGGTGGTGGTGCTGGAGGTGATGGGTGGTGGTGCTGGAGGTGATGGGTGGTGGTGATGGAGGTGATGGGTGGTGGTGATGGAGGTGATGGGTGGTGGTGATGGAGGTGATGGGTGGTGGTGATGGAGGTGATGGGTGGTGGTGCTGGAGGTGATGGGTGGTGGTGATGGAGGTGATGGGTGGTGGTGATGGAGGTGATGGGTGGTGGTGCTGGAGGTGATGGGTGGTGGTGATGGAGGTGATGGGTGGTGGTGCTGGAGGTGATGGGTGGTGGTGATGGAGGTGATGGGTGGTGGTGATGGAGGTGATGGGTGGTGGTGATGGAGGTGATGGGTGGTGGTGATGGAGGTGATGGGTGGTGGTGCTGGAGGTGATGGGTGGTGGTGCTGGAGGTGATGGGTGGTGGTGATGGAGGTGATGGGTGGTGGTGATGGAGGTGATGGGTGGTGGTGATGGAGGTGATGGGTGGTGGTGATGGAGGTGATGGGTGGTGGTGATGGAGGTGATGGGTGGTGGTGATGGAGGTGATGGGTGGTGGTGATGGAGGTGATGGGTGGTGGTGATGGAGGTGATGGGTGGTGGTGATGGAGGTGGTGATGAGGCTTCGATGGACAATGATTTGATATTGTTTGCAATGGAGTGTTAGGGTTAGGGTGCCCATGGTGAGAACACTTGGCTGATAGAACAAAAGATTGGGTAGATATAACGAATGAAAGTCATTTTCAATAATGAAAATACTTATTGATTCCAAGCGAACCTCAGTTGCTCACGTACTCACCATCCACTCCAGGCAAGTGTCTCATACACCTCAGCAACCTCCGAAGCAGCATCGCAGGTACTTTGAGCCCCTCCAAACTCGTTCCTCACCTCTCCGACCTCCCCCACCCTCCCCAAAGAGACAGAAGGAGGGTCAGAAATTTTACCAGCAACAGCAACTACAGCGATGCAAACACAAACAACACAAACAACAATGTTCCTTACGCTGAAGAGGATGACCCTCATTCCTTTGCCAATTTGAACACCAACCCACACAGCAATTCTTCTGTGCACTCTTCCCTCCCACCCTCGCAATTGCTCCTTTTCGACCTCACCTCTATGACTCTGCTCTCTCGTATTCTCATCCAAAATCCTCTCTGCCACTTCTCTTTCGACCCTCGCTACTCTTGGAACCGAATCGCCATCACCAACTGCTCAGAAGCCTTTGTCGACAATACCCTCAGCATTGTCACTCTCAAGCCTCCCTCCGTGCACAAGCCACCCAAGGCTCCATCCAAACACAAACAGGTCTCACACCTTTGGCGCTCATCATAGTAAACTCACTTCCCTCTAACTTATATTCCATCGAACGTATTTTCATATTGCTTTCAATTATTAATTCCTAATGGTTTCACCTTTAAATCTCATTCAGTTTGCTTTTTAATTAAATTATTTCCATTTAACACCTGCCTCACTTCCATTCAGCACACCAAGGGCGGTGATGCGTGCAAGGGGGACGCCTTTTTGTGGACAGTCAAGCGCATCAACCACCGCTTCAAGGACTCCAAGCAGCACTACCCCTATCCAGCGCTGGCGCAGGCGGCTCGAGCGCAGAAGCTGTTGGTGGACGTGCAACACAGCAAGGACGGACGCCTTCTCGTTGCCACCTTCCTCAACCACGGCTGTACGTGCGACCAGCGCCACAACTTTCGGCAGGTGGAGCCACTATTTTTATTGTAGCCGCTTTCGAACCTCTGTGAATCATCACGTCGTCACCATTCCAACATTTTGGCCTTCAATTAACTTTTCAAATCTAGTTCGAAAACTTTGAAAACCACCAATGCACTGTTGCATTACACTCAAGAACCACCACTAACTCTTCAGGTGATACAGCCCTTCTCTTCCCCCTCTTCTCCCAGCCACATGCAGCCGAACGACTGCTCCCTCCACGTGTTCAGCTCCGACAGCGCCCAAATACTGCATTGCGTGTGTTTCGGCCGTTACGCGTGTGCCTACCACACGTGTCTCTCCAACTACCTACCCCTTTTCTCCGCCTGTGGCAGCCGCATTGCGGTGCGCATCGACTTGCCACCGAGCATCTCTAACTGGCAGTTCCCCAAGAGCACTCTGGTGCAGGTGCACTCCCTGCCGTCCAACCACCTCTGCCTCCAGGCCCTCTGCAGGACCGTCATACTGCAACACTACAGACACCATGTCTTCCTGCTCAAGCTGCCTCTCAAAATCGTCAACTACCTCAACTTCTCTCCCGAGTTCAACCACTGATGGTGCCTGAGGGACCAACAAAAGCACCGGCGATAATGAGGGAGTGAGATAGGTTTAATCACCGATAAGCCAGCAATGTTCAACCATGACAATGTGTGAGCGATTATGCTTAATAACATCCTGGACACTGCTTACTCCACAACAATTCTGAAGTATTTCCACTCGATATTCTGCTTCGTCTGTTTCAATTCTGCCTCTGCGGCTGAGTCACACGTATCAAACTTGTCTTCTTCTTGTATTCCAATCATCAACATCACGAGGCTCCTTTTAAAGCCTCCACTGACCCTCTTTTGACCTTCCATTATACATTTCGTTATTTTGCATTCATGCGAACTCAAGCTTGTTGACAGCAACTTCCACTTGTAAATTATTTACTTTGTGACTTCTCATTGGACACCTTTGTCTCGTTGCTACTCAGTTCATTTATTTATGTTCACACACCTGCAAGCTTGAGGACTTCCGCATCCAACTTACAACTCCGTCACTTCATCTTCTTCCGCTTTCAACTTACAACTCCGTCACTTCATCTTCTTCCGCTTCCAACTTACAACTCCGTCACTTCATCTTCTTCCGCATCCAACTTACAACTCCGTCACTTCATCTTCTTCCGCTTCCAACTTACAACTCCGTCACTTCATCTTCTTCCGCTTCCAACTTACAACTC
>OX387246.1:13514024-13516524 GCA_947562095.1 Branchellion lobata | reverse complement strand
GGACCATCCACCCCTCTGCCCCTCATTGAATCATCCACCCCTTTGCCCCCATTGAACCATTCACCCCTCTGCCCCCATTGAACCATCCACCCCTCTGCCCTCCATTGAACTATCCACCACCTCTGCCCCCATTGAACCATCCACCCCTCTGCCCACCATTGAACCATCCACCCCTCTGCCCCCATTGAACCATCCACCACCTCTGCCCCCATTGAACCATTCACCCCTTTGCCCCCATTGAACCATTCACCACCTCTGCCCCCATTGAACCATTCACCCCTCTGCCCCCATTGAACCATCCACCCCTCTGCCCACCATTGAACCATCCACCACCTCTGCCCCCATTGAACCATCCACCACCTCTGCCCCCATTGAACCATTCACCCCTCTGCCCCCATTGAACCATCCACCCCTCTGCCCACCATTGAACCATCCACCCCTCTGCCCCCATTGAACCATCCACCACCTCTGCCCCCATTGAACCATTCACCCCTCTGCCCCCATTGAACCATTCACCACCTCTGCCCCCATTGAACCATTCACCCCTCTGCCCCCATTGAACCATCCACCCCTCTGCCCACCATTGAACCATCCACCACCTCTGCCCCCATTGAACCATCCACCCTTCTGCCCACCATTGAACCATCCACCCCTCTGCCCCCATTGAACCATCCACCCCTCTGCCCCCATTGAACCATTCACCACCTCTGCCCCCATTGAACCATCCACCACCTCTGCCCCCATTGAACCATCCACCTCTGCCCTCCATTGAACCATCCACCACCTCTGCCCCCATTGAACCATCCACCACCTCTGCCCCCATTGAACCATCCACCTCTGCCCCCATTGAACCATTCACCCCTCTGCCCCCATTGAACCATCCACCACCTCTGCCCTCCATTGAACCATCCACCACCTCTGCCCCCATTGAACCATTCACCACCTCTGCCCCCATTGAACCATCCACCACCTCTGCCCCCATTGAACCATCCACTCCTCTGCCCCCATTGAACCATCCACCCCTCTGCCCCCATTGAACCATCCACCCCTCTGCACCACCATTGAGCCATCCACCACCTCTGCACCACCATTGAAACATCCAGTTGACCTTTTATCTCATAACTTTCAATTATCTGTGGCTTGTTAGTCACCACTTGAAATCAGCTCCTTTTGCCTCTCAAGCAAATCCACTTTTCAATGTTCAGTTAAGCAAACGTTATTAGTTTCAGAACCAGTGAACTATCAACAATGCTTCAAATGATTGAAAACAAAAATGACCAAACCTTGTCAATGAAACGCTTTGGAAATCACATACAAGGCATCGCCAGAGAATCAAGTGAGGAGGCAACTTTGTGGTTTGGTGCGAGAGAAGGGATGGTGTAAAATTGAATATTGAACGTCACAAAGGTACAATCTGAAAACGTCATCAAAAGACGCAACTAGATTTAATTAAATGCGGGGTCGTGGACGCCTTTATGGTGACGTCATTAGGTGTGACATCTCAACAAAAGACTCTATTTGCTTCGCAATATTGCTTTTTCTTTACCACCCAACGACACACTTCGGTGCATTCTTCCGTTTCTATCTGATCTAATCTAATCTGATCTGATCTAATCTGATCTTATCTGATCTAATCTAATCTAATACTGTTCAGTAGGCCAACACCCTTGTCGCTTGTCACTCACACCTTCTTGTTGTTTCTGGGAATCTTCCCTGCCACCGTTAGTGGCCTGCAATGAGTCCCTGGCTGGCACCGAGTCTTCACAGGCCTCCACGGGAGCTCTCGAGGACAGCAGCATCGAGCCAATCTCCATCCCAAAGACATGTCCTCACGCAAGTGTGAGACTACAACATCCATCATTCGAAAGCTCCAGGGGTTTTGCAGCAGAAATTTTTTTAAATTTTCTTTTAATAAAACTTGTTTGGCATGCAGTTTGAAACTTTCAACTGAGGGAAAGTCTGAAGGGCAACCTCAGACGTTTTGAAAGCAAATGCCTCGCACTTGTGGTTGCTGCGGTGGATGCGCGGTGGAGTGGTTGGGAGGCGTGTAACGCGACGTAGTCTGATCAATTCATTTTTTTAACGCTTAATTTTTTGTCATAAAACTCTCAAGCTGCGCTTCTCTGTAACGTTCAGTGTTAAGTAACATACGAAATCTGTTGATAGGCAAGAAGACTAGCATGTCTTCGTCTGCTCAACTTAACGCTGCTTCACAAATCTTTCTTCACAATGTTGTCCACTTGTTGTGGCAAGAATACTGATTCGTATTTGTCATTCTTAGTTATTTCATCGCAGAAGAAGAAGAAGAAGAAGAAGAAGAAGAAGAAAAAGAAGAAAAAGAAGAAGAAGAAGAAGAAGAAGAAGAAGAAGAAGAAGAAGAAGAAGAAGAAGAAGAAGAAGAAGAAGAAGAAGAAGAAGAAGAAGAAGAAGAAGAAGAAGAAGAAGAAGAAGAAGAAGAAGAAAAAGAAGAAGAAGAAGAAGAAGAAGAAAAAGTGGACGA
>OX387246.1:13486524-13509024 GCA_947562095.1 Branchellion lobata | reverse complement strand
GTGTGTGTGTGTGTGTGTGTGTGTGTGTGTGTGTGTGTGTGTGTGTGTGTGTGTGTGTGTGTGTGTGTGTGTCTGTTTGTGCGTTTATATGGCCGATATGTGATTGTTTTTGTGTGCGTTAGGATGCAAGTACAAGGAATCAGCTGAAATCTATTCAACACAAAAGTACAGGACAGTCCTTTTCCAATAAACATTTAAGCGATATCAGCTTGCACGAAGCTTCCAATAAAATGCGAAAAAAGAGCTTTTAAAGAACGACAGACGACAATAAAAGGATCAAGATGGAGCGACAATGGAGAACATCAATAAGAACGCCGTGGTGATGGATGGCGTTGTTCTGGATGGATTGATTGTTGTTGGTGATGTCACGACGTCGTAATTGGGAAAGATAATGAAGGGGAAGAAAAAGGAAGTGAAATGGTGGAAGGAAAGAGGATATGCATGCATGAGCGGAATTGGAGAAGAAATGAGAAAGGGGAGAAAAGGAAGAAGAAGAAGGAAGAAGAAGAAAAAGGAAAAAGAAGAAGGAAGAAGAAGAAGAAGAAGAAGAAGAAGAAGAAGAAGAAGAAGAAGAAGAAGAAGAAGAAGAAGAAGAAGAAGAAGAAGAAGAAGAAGAAGAAGAAGAAGAAGAAGAAGAAGAAGAAGAAGAAGAAGAAGAAGAAGAAGAAGAAGAAGAAGAAGAAGAAGAAGAAGAAGAAGAAGAAGAAGAAGAAGAAAAAGAAGAAGAAGAAGAAGGAAGAAGAAGAAGGAAGAAGAAGAAGAAGAAGAAGAAGAAGAAGAAGAAGAAGAAGAAGAAGAAGAAGAAGAAGAAGAAGAAGAAGAAGAAGAAGAAGAAGAAGAAGAAGAAGAAGAAGAAGAAGAAGAAGAAGAAGAAGAAGAAGAAGAAGAAGAAGAAGAAGAAGAAGAAGAAGAAGAAGAAGAAGAAGAAGAAGAAGAAGAAGAAGGGGAAGACGGGAAAAGAACAAGTGAATGGATGGAGGCGAGAGGATGTGGCTTGAAAAAAGACGAGGAGGTCTCGGAGTTACGAACGCTTGTTGAAGCAAAGACGTTGCATGGCTGGACTTTTGCTGGGCGGCCAGGTGCTGGAGAGCAGATGTGGAGTGAGCAAGAATGTTAACAATGATTTTGTTGGTTCGGTCTGGAGTCCTCGCCTTAGAGAGTGGAGAAGAGATGAGAGTTGAATGAAGGACAAATGAAGAAAAAGTTAATTAATTCAACGATGGGGATCTTTTGTTTTGTTTTGACTTTAATACTTTCAAGTTCACATATCCTTTGCAGTCTTTATTGTATCAAGTTCACTCAAACGCTGTAAATGTTGCAGAACATAGCGAAAAATCGAAATAAGAGAAGAAAATTTGAAATTAGCAGGAAGCGAATGTCATGAGAATTCAGAGTTAAACGGAAAGCATTAAATCTATGTTTTCATTGAACACGCGTCGAAAGGAACGACTTGAGCAGGAGCGAAGTTTCACCATTAAAAGACACATCAAACCCCCTCTAAACTTGTCGCCACCGTGTGGCCATGAGGAACTGTTCGAGGAGTGTTTGTGGTAGGCAAGCAGTGTGGTGGAGGCATGTGGTTGGAACTGTAGCTTCACAAGAATAGGTGAAGAAGAAGGGAGATGTTCGTTGGAGGAGGAGGAATGGAAGTTGTGGTGGAGAAGATGGAACAAGAGAGGGAAGCCTAGAAAAGGTGATGAGATGGGTTGAAAAGTGGTGGAATCTATTGAGGAGGTGCTTGGTTGTAAGGGAATATCGCTTGTTATTGGGTGGCTCTAAGGACCTTTTGAGGTGCTGAAGCTGATGTTTTGAAAACACGAAGATGATTGGCTGGTGTTGAGAGGGTGGCCTCGAAACTCTACGGGGTTAATGCCACTATAATAATATTTGTGTTTGTATTGTATTGTATTGTGGTGTTGAAAGGGGTTGTTGAGAGGGTGGTGTTGAGAGGGTGGTGTTGAAAGGGGTTGTTGAGAGGGTGGTGTTGAGAGGGTGGTGTTGAGAGGGGGGTGTTAAGAGGGTGGTGTTGAGAGGGTGGTGTTGAGAGGGGGGTGTTGAGAGGGTGGTGTTGAGAGGGTGGTGTTGAGAGGGTGGTGTTGAGAGGGTGGTGTTGAGAGGGGGGTGTTAAGAGGGTGGTGTTGAGAGGGTGGTGTTGAGAGGGTGGTGTTGAGAGGAGGGTGTTAAGAGGGTGGTGTTGAGAGGGTGGTGTTGAAAGGGGTTGTTGAGAGGGTGGTGTTGAGAGGGTGGTGTTGAAAGGGGTTGTTGAGAGGGTGGTGTTGAGAGGGTGGTGTTGAGAGGGGGGTGTTAAGAGGGTGGTGTTGAGAGGGTGGTGTTGAGAGGGGGGTGTTGAGAGGGGGGTGTTGAGACGGGGGTGTTGAGAGGGGGGTGTTGAGAGGGGGGTGTTGAGAGGGGTGTGTTGAGAAGGGGGTGTTGAATTCTTTCCCCTAAACTCTTCCACGCCTGTTGAGTTATGAGATTTATTTCCAAGCCTTGAAGAACTCGAAAGAATGAAATTCTAATGAATGTTGCATGGACAAGGTGTCGTTAATTGCACGTCAAGAATTCCCTGGTGCCTGTATGTCACATGGGCTCAGAGGTTAGTTATTGTGGTTGTGAAGGAAGCGTGAAAACGATAATCGCTTTCTGTTCACGTCGTTTGTTCCCTTGTGCTCTTGTTCGCCTGTGGTGGTGGGAGGTTGTTGTGTTGTTTGCTTGTGGTGGTGGGAGGTTGTTGTGTTGTTTGCTTGTGGTGGTGGGAGGTTGTTGTGTTGTTTGCTTGTGGTGGTGTGAGGTTGTGTTGTTTGCTCTTGGTGGTGTGTTGTTGAGTTGTTATGCTGTTGCGTTGCCATATTTTGTGGTGGGTACTGGCCTTTTCACATTATATGTGCAGAGACGAAAGGGGGGATGATGACATGGGGGTTGAAGGGCAAACTGCAGTGGTTCTTTCCAAAACAGTCGAATGCAACAAATGTTTGCAGAGCCAAAAAGCTCAACTGGCACTATAAACAAGGGAACTTCGTTCGAAGCGGGCTTTTCTTATGAATTTGTATTAGCGCACTGAATGCACAAGAGCGAACATGATTAATTGTTTATATATAAACAAATCTTTTAAAGATTTCGTGGGTTCAAAAGGACTCTTGTTTGCTGAGTAAATGAAGCGAGTCGAAGTATCTTTGCAGAGATTTGTCATCTTTCGAGTCTCGCAGACGACAAGTGCTCCCGAGGAGGCCGTCACACGTTCCTCCGCTATAAAAGCACGTTGAAAAGGCCAGGGAAAGTGAAATTGGTTTGGTTTCCTGAGATTGAAACTATTCTCTTCCAACTTCATCTGCCTTCCTTCCAGCCTCATCTGCCCTTTTCCCAACCTCATCCTCCTCTTCTCCAAACCATCTTCCTCTTCTCCAATCCCTCTTCTTTCTCCCACTATGAAGCTGCTGCTGTTAGTTGCCATGGTGGCGGTGGTTTTGGTGGCAGAAGCAGCGGCGTACACGGCAGAAGAGTTCACCTTCGATCACGCCCTCAGCGAGCTTGGAGGTGGGTGCTTGCTCCTTGACGACTCCCCGTGCCCCTCTTTAATCTTGTCTAATCTAATCCTATCCAATTAATCTAATCTTAGTGGATTTCATCTTGTCTAAGCTAATCTGAATCAGACCGTTTTTAAATCGCTGATTGAACTTTCAAAGCATCCATGTGTCCAGCCTCATATACACTCTCAGCATCCTCAAGCAAGCCCTCTTAAAAAACCATTCAAAACCAACTGGAGTATACCATAGTGAGCTGAAGCGTACTGCTGCTATATTGTCTAGCATATAGTCTTTATTAGATCAAGTCCAGACATACGCTGGAAATGTTACAAAAACACGGCAAACAATCGAACTAAAAAATAAAAAATAAAATATACGAAAAATGAATGTTATCAGTCATGAAAGTCAGCATTGGAAGAATGCAACCACTGTTGCCTCGTGTGCCACCGCAGAAGACATACGCCAAAAGCTGCGAAGCAAAAGAGGAGCCCTGCTGGAGTCTCTCCTGCGAGACAACAAAGTCTACGCCAAGAGGTTGCACTAGCTGTCGTGAATGATTTGTTTCAAACTTTCAAAATTTATTTTAGAATTAACTTAATTTCAAATAATAAAAAAATATTGCGCTATGAGTTATTTTAAAATTCAATGGTTTCGCTTGTTTTAATATCCGAAACTCTTATAGTAAGGATAATAACAGTCATTCTTTCGTACTGCATCGTCAACGATGATGAGCACGCTTGATCTGGTGAAAAAAAAGAAGTTTTTGAACATTTTGAGTGGAACATTTGTATAGCGCTGATTGTGTACTGTTCAAGAATCAAAAACATCAAAGCACCCTTCCCAACTGCTCGAAGAAGGTTCCAGAAGCGGTACGGAGACCCGATGTTGGAACTGAAAAAAGAGTTTGACAAAAGCTTCGTGCAGGCTGTGTCCACCATGAACAAGCAGATGGCTGACACTCCACTCATCCACTCCACCATGGGCAAGTAGGAGTGATGAAGGACTTGAGCTGCCCTCATGTGTTGCCTGACAGAGCCAAGAGCTTGAAGATGATTTGATTAGAGGTTTGGAGGCCTTGGACTGTGCAGACGAAAATTACTGATGTTGTGATAACAATGACTTTAATGTTTAACTGGTGGAGTTTTGAGCACTGGAGTGTGAATAAAAGAAAAAAAATTTCACTTGAAAATAAAAACTTTAAATAAAACTGACTGATCATTTATAAGACTAGAGTTGATCGCAATTTGAAAAAAATAAAATGGTAAAAAAATAATAATAAAATAAATAAATAATGATTAATTCATAAATAAAATTCATTATTATTATTATTATTATTATTATTATTATTATTATTATTATTATTAAATCCAATTTTTAAAGCGCCAACAAAAAGTGAGGCAAGCAACTCGGGAGGTCACTAGCAACTGGTAGAGATGTCGAGGAAGAGGGAAACTGATGTTTACGATTTGTATGATCATCAATCGTACTTTTCAAAAACTTTTTTTTTTCTTTTTCTTTTGAATTTCAAAATAAAGTCGGTAGGCTCAGAAGTTGCTTCGAACTGAGTGCTCAAGGCGCGCAACAAATAGATTAGATTAGATTAGATTAGATTAGATTAGATTAGATTAGATTAGATTAGATTAGATTAGATTAGATTAGATTAGATTAGATTAGATTAGATTAGATTAGATTAGATTAGATTAGATTAGATTAGATTAGATTAGATTAGATTAGATTAGATTAGATTAGATTAGATTAGATTAGATTAGATTAGATTAGATTAGATTAGATTAGATTAGATTAGATCAGATTAGATTAGATTAGACCAGAATAGATTAGATTTGATTAGATTAGATTAGATAAGATTAGATTAGATTAGATTAGATTAGATTAGATTAGATTAGATTAGATTAGATTAGATTAGATTAGATTAGATTAGATTAGATCAGATTAGATCAGATTAGATCAGATTAGATTAGATCAGATTAGATTAGATCAGATTAGATCAGATTAGATTAGATTAGATTAGATTAGATTAGATTAAATTAAATTAGAAGTGCGTAGACGTAAATTTTTTGGCGTAGCCAGGAAAACGATTTTTAATGGTTATGGAAAAACTAATCATAATTCGGCTTACATATTCTTACTTCGACGATTGGCCGTGCTCTGTACCATCTTCAGCGTCTGTCTGGAATTGATTGAATAAAGTCTATGAGAAAAAAATATTCGAGTGAGTTGAAAATGTTAATATCTTCATCGCCTTGACTTCTTAAACAGTCAGGTTTAAAATCAATTTTTCAGTTTGGTCGTTCTTATCAATAGTTTTATTTAGATTATGTAAATTATTAGGTCGAAAAAAATGGAAAAATGACAACATTGAGAAAGATATGACATGAGTCAGGTTACTAAAAGTTTTAGTTGGATTATGAAGGATTGATCTTACGTCAATAAGATGGTAGAATAGATTTTTGACAAATTTTTCTTTATTTGCATTTTCGAAGTTGAGCAAAAAATGAAAAAAAGACAAACTTGTAAAACTGAAATTGATTTGTAAGTTTTAATGCTGCAAAAATTGAATCCAAATTAATTTTAATAAAATAAAAAGTAAAGTTTTTTTCAATTGTTGATCAAAAATTATATTTCTCATTTATTCATAAATAAAATTCATTAATAAGCTTTTTTCTACAATCGGCCATCCTTGTGCGAGCACTATTTTTAGCAGCTTGCAGAAATGGTAAAAGCGAACATAAATTATGATAAAAATTTGTATATATTCTCATTCGTGCTTATCTTCTATTAATTGGAGTTTCTTTTCCCAAATATCCATCTGCCAGTGATATTATCCATCCAAGCCGTTTCAATAATAAACAACCTGAAAATGATTTGGCGAATTTTAATTATGTGCTTTGTGGCACTTTCCTGTGTGATTCAGGTTACATATTTTTCTAATGATTCAATCTACTTTTCCTTATTTATATATTTATTTTTATTGTACATTTCTGAGTATAATACCATAAGAGGTAATTGATTTGGAAGGAAAATTGAAATTTCTTAACGTTTTAATTACAGCTAAAAGCCGATGATTTTGAGCCGAAAGTGGCTTTTGATTGCAAGAGGCCGGCCATGCACAATAGCGCCAATGGCTGGAAAGCAGACGTCACTACGACATGCATTACCAGTCCGGTCTCCATACTGGTTTATTGCCAGAAGGTACATAGTGACTAAATTGTGTCTCAAGCGAAATATTATTTTAAATATTTATTAAGTAAAAGTGAAAAATTAATTTTTTTTCTTTTTCAAACATTTTCTTCTTTACTTGAAAATAATCTTTTCAAATCATTTTTTTAAATATTATTTTTCAACACAACTTTGTCTATACAAAATCGCAAGAAGTGAATGCCAGAGGTATCTCTTCTCATATGAACCTTTTCCAACAAAATTTTTTTTTAAACAAATTCTATTAAAACTGCCATCTCTTACAAATCAAGCTGGGTCTTTATCCAGACTATTATGATAAAATTCCTCTTTCCTCTCGCACCACAGCTCTTCTATGATACTATTTCCAATAAAATTTGTTTTTTTAGAAATAATGAAATAATCTTACTCAAATTTTTATTGAAAGTTTTTCTTTAAAAACGACTTTTTTCCTTCTTTGACAATGGTGACTTTCTTCTCTTGTTCAGACTTTCTTCTGCTTTCGACACTATTGATCAATATTTCATTTCAACAACTTGACATTTTTTTCTATCTGGATCTTGTCTTCATTGCACCTTTGGCCACCTTTTCAGTTTTTTTTCACTTTCCATAAACAATCACTATTCTGTTCTTTCTTTTTTTCCAATTGGCATTCTCCAAGCACCTACCCATGGTTTTTTTCTCTTTATTGTTGCTGTTTTTGAAAGTGCAAGAATTGAGTAAGCAGTGATCGCAAGTGAAATAGCAAGCAACTTGTCAGCAACCATGAATACGCTTGATAATCAAAAAAATAAAAAAAACTCAAGTTTATCTATTGCTGGTGGAATAGATATTATGAATCGGAGTTGCAAATCAAAAGGGGAGTGTCACTTCTGCGTTGATGATGGAGTGAACCAGACAGCTTGCTGCTGAATGATGCAGTAGAGGTCAGGTCCGTTGACGTTGGTGCAATAGGAGCCTTCTTGATTCGTTCTTTGTTGTAGTCATGCTTGCTCATCTCTGCAGAGTTGCAAATAACTCCACTGGTCGCTAAACAGAGACTCAAGGCCAGGAAGTTTGAGATAAGATAGCAATTTGTGCGATAGAACAAAGGTTGCTTGTCTGGATATCTGATTTGAATTTATGTTGCTTAAAAATTCACTTTTAACGCAGACTTCAAGTAATTAGGAATTGTGGCAAGAATGGACGGATACTTTAGGCACGTTTTGTTTCAACGCTTGGAAGTTTCGTTACTTGGAAATATCCTTTTGAAGCAAAGTAACGCAAATTATCGTTCTTCGAGGACAGTGTAGACTCTTGAAACAAGTCAACACAATTAGCAACAAAGTGTTACATTGTAGCAATCTGAGGCTTCGAAAACTGAAGGGGTACGACACACCATGGCGTGAAATGAGAGGGTGTTGGAATTCAACAAGCAGGCATTCGAAACTGGTGTCCAAAGGTGGAAAAAATAACAAAAAAGCAATAGATTAATACAAATATAAAATGAATATGTCAGAAAATTCACCGAAAGCAGTACGAGGTGGAGAGGATGTGAAGCAGACAGCAGAGCGGGTGCATAGCAGGAAATCACAGAGAACTCGCATGCAATAGTTGAACTTATGAACACTGAACGAGCGAAAGATAACATTAAAGCTGATAGTGTTTTGAGTTTTTTTGCAAAAAATGCTGTTTTCCTCCGTCTGCTGTCCTCTCTCAATTTTGTTTTACGTTTTGTAAGTCCTCAAACGCCTTTAATGACGTCATCTTGAGTGTTATGAGGCTTCAGAGCGCGCCATTCATCAGCGACGTTTCGAGAATGTTCTGCGCACAGCACCAACGACATTATGCTTATGAGTTGTCATGGTGACTGCTACCGCAGCTGTGCCAACACCATTGCACCATTGCTTGCGTGCCTCTGCAACAAATGTCGAATCTGCTCATTATTTTTTTTGTTTCTTTTTCGATTATTAATTATTTTCCATTTAAATATTTTGTTCAATAATTTTCAAGCTCATAACAGCTACTCTGTTATTTATCATGTCAATTTTATAAATAAAATCTTCTTTCCGAAACCACACCGGGCGACCAATCACAGCCAACACGAGCGTAACGAATGTCTTCCAGTCCGACACAGACAAACACATCCTTCCGAAGTTTTGCGTGCCTTAATGAGGTTAAGCTATCGAAGACCATCGCTCAGTCATCCTCGTCTCAAGCGGGCCATTAGATGCTCAGCTCGAAATGTTGCGCACAAAACGCTCCATAAGGGTTAGGGGGGATGAGGTCGAACGAGGGAGTTGTTAAAGTGCTGATTAAAGATGAGTGAGCGGAACAGGGGAGCAGGTGTGAGTGTGTCTCCAGTGAATCACCGCTGAGGCAACGGCTGTCTTGTGTGTGCGCATGTCACCAACATGATTATGCTTCAAAACCTCGTACATGGGCATGATGGAATAGCTAATTCAATGTTTAAAAGTGAATTATTCATGTCGCTCCTATTCTCCATGACACCGACATACACTGGTCTTCCGAATGTAGACACTTCAGTAGTGCTGCGTCCTCCAAGACAGATGGGGTATATATATCACGTGCGTGTGGGCGTGTTTGTTCGTGTTTGTTCGTGTTTGTTCGTGTGTGCGTGTCTGCGTGCGTGCGTGCGGGAAAAAATATGCAAGCGTGGAAATGTTTACATGAAAAGTACATTACCTCCGGCACAATGTGGAAATGGAACAATCTCTTTCTTTCTTCTCTTCCTTCCTTCCTTCCTTTTTTCTTCATTTTTTTTCCTTTTTTCTTTTTGAGGTTTTTCATCCGCTAGTTTTGTTTTTATATTTTTTTTTACCTTTCCAATTCAAATCCACCAAAATTGGCTTTCAAACTCGCTTAATAAAAGTCGTATTTGCGTTGTATGGAGTCTTTCGAATCACGACTGAAAGGCGTTTCACAAACGCACTGATAAGATTACATTAAATAAGATTGAAATAGATGAGATTAGATTAGATTGAAATAGATGAGCTCAGATTAGATAAAATTAGAATAGATGAGATTCTATCTTTCAGTATTTTTGTGTCGTGGCAGCTGTAACTCGAGACACCTCTCAATCTGTCTCCCACTTAGGTGCAATCTACTTCAAACACACCAACATTAAGCGGCCTCTTCTTCATGAGACTCACACAGTGCATGAGACTCGCACAGCACATGAGACTCACACAGCGCATGAGACTCACACAACACATGAGACTCACACAGCGCATGAGACTCACACAGCGCATGAGACTCACATAGCGCATGAGACTCACACAGCACATGAGACTCACACAGCACATGAAACTCACATAGCGCATGAGACTCACACAGCACATGAGACTCACACAGCACATGAGACTCACATAGTGCATGAGACTCACACAGCACATGAAACTCACACGGCGCATGAGACTCACACAGCACATGAGACTCACACAGCGCATGAGACTCACACAGCGCATGAGACTCACACAGCACATGAGACTCACACGGCGCATGAGACTCACACAGCACATGAGACTCACACAGCGCATGAGACTCACACAGCACATGAGACTCACATAGCACATGAGACTCACACAGCGCATGAGACTCACACAGCGCATGAGACTCACACAGCACATGAGACTCACACAGCGCATGAAACTCACATAGCACATGAGACTCACACAGCGCATGAGACTCACACAGCACATGAGACTCACACAGCACATGAGACTCACATAGTGCATGAGACTCACACAGCACATGAAACTCACATAGCGCATGAGACTCACACAGCACATGAAACTCACACAGCACATGAGACTCACACAGCGCATGAGACTCACACAGCACATGAGACTCACATACCGCATGAGACTCACACAGCACATGAAACTCACACAGCACATGAGACTCACACAGCACATGAGACTCACACAGCACATGAGACTCACACAGCACATGAGACTCACACAGCACATGAGACTCACATACCGCATGAGACTCACACAGCGCTTGATCGCCACAACCTCGCCACCCATATTTCACTCCTTCGTGTCATTCATCTCCCTTAACCAGCCCCTTCCGCTTGATACCCCTGTATCAATAACATTGCGCTTGCTATGGTCGTGCCTTGCGTTGTTATGCACTGCCTTGTTCTCTTTTATTGCATTGTATTTTATTACTTCATATTTTCATTTCTATTTTTTATCTTTTTTATGGCCTTATAATGATTTTTTATTTTTCTCTCTTGTTGTTTTGTATTGTTCTCTCCTGTTGTTTTGTATTGTTCTCTTTTGTTGTTTTGTATTGTTCTCTTTTGTTGTTTTGTATTGTTCTCTCCTGTTGTTTTGTATTCTTCTTGTATCGTATCGTTTTCATTGTCTTCGTGTGTGTTTCATCTTGCTTCTTTATGTTTTTTTGCTGGTCCATGTCATCTTGCGTGGAAGTTCATTCTAATCTAATCCAATCTAATCATTTATATAGCGCTGATTTTACACTGTTCAAAAACGCTCATTCCTGCACTTTCGTCTGAACGATTTCATCGCACTGAGGCGTCATGGTGCTGTAACAGGACCTTTTATGGCTCTGTCGTCTCATCTTCCTCTCATTCACTGCCTTTCGTACCGACTTTAGGGAGGCGTGTAAGACTGACGAAATGGATGGATGCGATTACCTGTCTTCGTGGACTGAAAGAAAACAAGGATGGTTAGTAAGACTTAGACCAAATAATCCACCAAACAAATTGTCTTCTGAATATGGCACATGCTTAAGGAGGAGCAAGGTGCAGAAAAAATATGCTTAGACAACAACACATCAGAACAAACATTTCCTGGTTATTTAATGTACACATAAACCACGAACTGTTCCTAAAAGTTCAATATTTGGGTACTTGGGCATTGTTGCTGTTTCGCTGAAGATTCTGTGCTCACTTATCGGGTCAATCCAACATTGGTTCAGTTCGAATTTGAAGACCAGTCTAATATTGCTATTACTTCGTTTTGTGACAGCTTAAGTGGCTAGGTTTCCAGTTTGTGACATTTCCAGCGGCAGTCAAGAGTTGCCTCAATAAAGTCTTCCAAATGAATCGTTTAGCTATCTATCAGCCACTCATCCCTACCTTCATTCGCTCCAACATTCTCAACTGTTACATACATCCATTTTATATTCATTTATGTATCCATCCATCCGTCCAATATTCCTCCATCCATCCATCCAATATTCCTCTATCCATCCATCCAATACTCATCCATCCATCCATCCAACACTTCTCCATCCATCCACCCATCCAATATTCTTCCATCCATCCATCCAATATTCCCTCATCCACCTAATACACACCATTCAATCAGCCATTCAGCTAATGTTCATTCATCCATCAACGACTCATCCATCCATCCATCTCCTATTCCACACATTCATCCAGATCAATACTTCCATGCTGCTTTGCTCATGCAGAATTATATATATATATATATGTGTGTGTTTGTGTCTTTGTGTGTGTGTGTGTGTGTGTGTGTGTGTGTGTGTGTGTGTGTGTGTGTGTGTGTGTGTGTGTGTGTGTTTGTGTGTGTGTGTGTGTGTGTGTGTGTGTGGGTGTGTGGGTGGGTGGGTGATTGGATGTATGTGGGTGGGTGAGTGGATGTGTGTGTGGGTGTGTGCTGCGTGGAAGTATCCTTATATGTGTTGGTTGTTAATTTAAGTTCTCAGATAGATAGCACTTTTCATTTAATTGTATGATATGGTGTTGTTGTTGTTGTTGTTGTTGTTGTTGTTATCGATTGCATGCGTTGTTGTGCAGGAATGTTGTGTTTCCGCCTTCAAGCTCCTTTTGTTCACAGACCCTACTGAGGCAAGTCCAGACAAACGCTGGAAACGTTAAAAATTTAAATAATTAAATAAACTTTAAGTTGCCGCAAAATAAATTGATGGCGGGTTAGAGCGATTCTTAAATCAGGAGATCAAACAAGCTCTCTGGTCCTGCCCTTCTTGAACTTCATCACTCACTCCGTGTTCGCTTCACCGCTCATTGTGGTGCAAGCCAAAATTCCTTCAGTGCTTATGCATAATTCTTTGGTGTTTTTCGAATTTTTTTCCACTTTCAAAACTTTCCTTGGTCCTTGTCATTAAACATGCATTGCCACTTCGCATTGCCACTTCGCATTGCCACTTCGCATTGCCACTTCGCATTCGCCGCAAAGAAGTTTTAAGTCCGAGTGGAATTTAATGCATCTTCCATATTACTCCACTCCTTCCACTCCACTCCTTCCACTCCACTCCTTCCACTCCACTCCTTCCACTCCACTCCTTCCACTCCACTCCTTCCACTCTACTCTTTCCACTCCACTCCTTCTTGCTTCCTTTCTCATCAATCATTTGACTCACTATTTCTTTTTATTTATATTATTGTTATTATTCAACCCTCTACCACACCTCCGACCACAGATGTACCCTGGTCTGGACGTAAGGAATGTGGTGAGGAGTGGCAGACCAGAGAGTATCAGAGGCTGGTGTTCTTTCGGCTCACAGGCTGGCAACCACTGTGCCGAGGTGTCCGTGATGCCCTACAAATGCCTGGGTGCGCGACTGCCCTTTCTTCTTCTTCTTCTTCTCCTTCTTCTTCTTCTTCTTCTTCTTCTTCTTCTTCTTCTTCTTCTTCTTCTTATTCTTCTTCTTCTTCTTCTTCTTCTTCTTCTTCTTCTTCTTTTTCTTCTTCTTCTTCTTCTTCTTCTTCTCCTTTTTCTTCTTATTTTTCTTCTTCTCCTTCTTCTTCTTCTTCTTCTTCTTCTTCTCCTTCTTCTTCTTATTTTTCTTCTTCTCCTTCTTCTTCTTCTTCTTCTTCTTCTTCTTCTTCTTCTTCTTCTTCTTCTTCTTCTTCTTCTTCTTATTTTTCTTCTTCTTCTTCTTCTTCTTCTTCTTCTTCTTCTTCTTCTTCTTCTTCTTCTTCTTCTTATTTTTCTTCTTCTTCTTCTCCTTCTTCTTCTTCTTCTTCTTTTTCTTCTTTTTCTTCATCTTCTTCTCCGTCTCTCTGTTTTTTTCTTATTATTTTTCAAATTCTTTCCTTTTCCATAATTTATTCCACAATCAAGCCTGTAGACCCACTTTTTCCCTTCAGTGGGTTCCTTCCAGAGTGAGTTGTTGACGGTGCCTGAGAAGTGTGTCTTTGACCACATTCACGACTCCAAGGTCACCCCACATCACCAACTTTCACAACACCACACAACATCAGCATCATCATCTTCTTCTTCATCATCATCCTCATCTCTTTTTTTCACACCACAAAATCACCTTATCATGATCTTTCACACAAACACCCACTCCAATCATCAATCAATCGCCTCCATTAACCAACCCGAAAGCCCTGCACCACTATTCACAACAATGCACCATCATTCAAAACAATGCACCACCATTCACAACAATGCACCACCATTCACAACAATGCACCACCATTCACAACAATGCACCACTATTCACGACAATGCACCACTATTCACAACAATGCACCACCATTCACAACAATGCACCACCCTTCACAACAATTCACCACCCTTCACAACAATTCACCACTATTCATAACAATTCACCACCATTCACAGATGTGCACAACGGTTTCCGAGTGGAACCACATGAGCCACAAGTCGTGCGTGGACAGGGGCATGGTGCAAAACTCCTTCTCCCTTCTGCAGCCTTGCGACATCAACCGCTTCCAGGGAGCCGAGTTCGTCTGCTGTCCCAATGGTCAGTTGCTGCTGGTGGTGGTTGCTGGTAGTTGCTGGTGGTTGCTGCTGGTGGTGGTTGCTAGTGGTTGCTGGTGGTGGTTGCTGGTGGTTGCTGGTGGTTACTGGTGGTTGCTGGTGGTTGTTGGTGGTTGCTGGTGGTTGCTGGTGGTTTTTGGGGGTGATGGGTTTTTTAAACATTTTATGGGGATTCATTGATATTTACTGTTGATTCCTCAATGTTTTGGTGATTTGTAAGGCCTTTCTGGGAGGTTTTGTGACCATTTCACGATGTTTCGTGCTCTTCTTTGAAATCCTTTTGATTGTTTTTTTTTTTTGAGAATTTGTGGCTTTTATTTGAGATTTTGTGGGTAATTTGGGATGTATTGTGGGCAGTTTGGGATGTATTGTGGGTAATTTATAATGTACTCCTGATGATGTTCCTCACGAGGTGTTTCTTCCACAGCCAACCAGGACATCAAGGCAGACAAAGGTGCAACGAAGGGTGCCCAAAACGACAAAAAAGAAGAGGATAGTAGCAACATCAACAAGGAAAACAACATTTACTCCGATGACGTCGAAAATGACATCAACGTCATCAACGACGACAACAACAACAATGACACACAGTCAAGGCTCAGCAACAAAATCAACGAAAAAATTCTGCAGCCAGCCTTCGAAGCCTACAAAAACTTCCTCAACAACATCAACAAAAACACCAACATCAACAACAACAACATCAACAAAAACATCAACAACAACAAGTTATCATTGCAGGAGCATCGCTTGTTCAGGGAAGCCAAGAAGGAAGTACAGGACCGACACCAGGAGAAACTTGAGAAGGTTGTCTACCGTCACTTTCATGTGACATCTCTTCTTTCATTTTATTATTTTTCAAATATTTCAAATCGCTGATACACCCCCAAAACAACGCCACCACAACCACGCTACCGCACACCACACACCACCCCACCGCACCACACAACACCATGCACCACACCACCACAGCCTACACCGTTACACACCACACCACCACACACCACACACCAAACACCCCACCAGCGCACACCACACACCACCACTGCTCAGATAACGAAGGACTGGTCGATGGCACGCAAGAGCATCAGCCGTTTGAACTCCGTCAACCCCGTAGCTGCCAAAACCCTCAACAAGCAGGTCACCAAGGTATAGAGGCGCTTGTAATAAATAACCATGACAATAAAACTAAGTTGCCAAAGCCACAAACTGAGTCGCCTCCGTTCGATTAGCGAGACAACCAGGTATAAGGTAGCTTGGTGCTGAGGTTGATAGCGGCTAGCGAGAGCAACGCAACAATAATGACAGCAACAACACCGCAACTACTACAACAACAACACAGAGGTACCAGCACTTGAACCTGGCGGAGGATGCGGAAGTGGATGATCAGAGAAGAACCCTTCTATCCCTGCATGCTACCTACCTGCAGGTTGTTGTCGTGGTGTTGCTGTTACTTGTGTTGTTGCTAGGTGCTGTTGCTGTTTGTTGTTGTTATCGTCTTTCCTCTTTCCAATGCTCCTTGTTTCTCCTACTTTTGGGTAATGCTTCAGTAGTTATAGTCATTATAATTTGATGTGCCTGTAATGCTTGTGCTTGTTCCATAGAAGCAATTGCTTCCAAATCATTGAAATATGAAAGTTTTTTTGTTTTCAAATCACTTTGAGGCGCCTTCACCGCCTTCCAAGCGATCATTCACGCCTTATCTTGCGGCACAGAGCATGCTTGAGAGGAGGAAGAAGGTGGCATTGGAAAAGTTGATGGATGAGCTGGAAGATGGCGATGATGCGGATGCTGTGAGCATTTATTTTCTCCTCTTTTTCCATTCACTCCATTATCATCTTCACTCTATCATCATCCTCACTCCATCATCATCTTTCTTCCATCCTTTCTTCACTCCATCTTCCCTCCATTCATCCATCTCAGACCTATAGCGCCCTGGAGCAGGCGTTGAGAATCATGCGCAAGGAACGCTTCCGTCTCATCAAGAAACTCAAGCACATCAAGGTGGTGTGGCGTTACGTAGTGTTGCATGTTGATGTGGCCTTATGCGGCGTCACGTAGTGTTACGTGTTGGTGTGGTCTTATGTGGTGTCACGTAGTGTTACGTGATGGTGGGGTAATACTTGGTCGTGTGGTGGTACTGTGATGGTGTTACACGGTACTAATACTGAGTGATACTGTGGTGTTGCTGTGGTGTGGATGGGGGCAACAAAGGTGCATTGGTGAGTTGTGGAGTATTACTGTGAGGGAGAATAGTGAAGAGTGAGCGGAAATTTCCAGCCACGCATGATCAACGGCTGGAAGCTGCTAGGGTGGCTTTGTAGGTGCCTTCGTCGTAATTGCAGGCTGTGGCATGCATGGGACGTTGTTTATGGCTCATAAACTCCACCTGAAAGTACAGAGGGCACTCTTAATGAGCTTGTGTGTTTTCACGATAAGGTTGCTTGTCGTAGAGTATGCCTTGTTATCACATCCCACCATTCCCCCTACCCACATCCCACCACCAGTATCAAGCCCCTCACCCTTACTATCCATATGACATCTGCCCACCCTTACCACCACCTTCACACTCCACCACCACACCACAGACGCCGAAGAGGACGGAGGAGGCGGGGGAGGTTAGGAGGCGCTTGGAGGACTCGACTGCCCTGGTGCACTCCTTGCTGACCAAGTTGCACGTGGTGCCTGGTCTGGAGAGGAGGTTCCAGAAGAAGATCGGTTGGTTTCTTCAGTTGATTGTTCAGTTAATTCATCATTTTATTATTTTATTTATCGTTTATTTAACTAATTAAATAATGATTTAATCAGTAAGTTGTTAACTCATTAAATTATTCTCCTCCATACTCATTTGTTATTTATTCAATTAGCCACTCAAAAAGCGTGTTTCGTTGGTGTTTCATCAATAGACTGGAGTTGTGGTGGATTGTTCCAATGGAATCACCTCTAATCGATTAGAATTCTGTTGTTCCGCCAATGCCTCCATTGGTCATGAAATCATTGGAATGATCATGGAAGTCATTTTTGTTCCAATGTCCCACAGACAAGCTGGTCTCCTCCTTCAACTCCCATGACTCTCTCCTCCCCAAGCTCTTCAATGCCACCACCACCGCTACTTCTACTACTACTACTACTACTACTACTACTACTACTACTACTACTTCTACTACTACTACTACTACTACTACTACTACTACTACTACTACTACTACTACTACAACCACCACTTCTATGGCAGCTTCGACACTCGCTTCCAAGGCACGAACATCTAGTCACGATGACTCTAGTGAATACGATGACGGCGAATATGAAGATAACAACAACAACAACGCTGATGATGAAGAGGATGAGGATAGTGATGATGACAAAGACGAGGATGAATACAGCGGTGAAGACGTGAGTGAGGTTTGAGGGTGGTTGTTCGTTGTCTTGTTGCCGTTTCAACGTTGTCGTTCGTGCCAAATTACCACAATTCTTCCGTGTACGCTCCAGCCTCCGTGCTGCACCATCTCCACCATGCATGCACCTCACACATCCGCATGCACCTCACACATCCACACAAGCACACACACCTGCACCTTCCACACCCACACAAGGCGTCAGTCAGGAAGGCTCAGATGGAAGTGACCAGGCCACAAGCAGAACATGGCATGGCCTCTAGTGACAAGAGAAAATTTGTCAATCCTGCTGCCACCACCACCACCACCACCACCACCACTGCTGCCGTTGACAAGAGTTACGGTGACTCTGCTCACGTGGGGAAGGTCACCGTGAAGAATGCACAGACTCCCGCTGGAGTGGATGACCACAATGATAACAATGCTGATATGAATATGAATAAGGGTAATAACAATAATAATAATAATAATAATAATAATAATAATAATAAAAATAATAATAATAATAATAATAATAATAATAATAATAAGGATAATAATAATAATAATAATAATAATAATAATAATAATAATAAGGATAATAACAATAATAACAAGGACAATGGTTATGCCTATAATGACGATGATGACGATGGCTTCTTTGGTGACGTAGGCGCTTCGAAGGTGGAGAACGTGTGGCCCGAGAGGACGTCTCAGCAGCATGACGTCAACAACAACGACAACATCAACAGCAACAACGTCAAAAATAAAAGCTTGCTGGACCACTATCAGGCTGATGCTCCTTCAAGCCTCAACAACAACATCAACAACAACGTAAACAACAAACTAGCTGCATCCACCTTCTCCAAACTGAAGGATTCCACCATCCCCACCATTGTTGCGTCATCAACTAAAAACAACAAAAACAACAACAACGGAGATAGTGGTGATAGTAATGACAGTGACGAGAAGAGCGTTAGTGTTGATAGCGATGATAGGACTTCGAGTGACAACAACGACGGTGATGATAATGATCACGAGGGTGTTTCGTTCAGTCGAGACAGTGATGATAAGAATGCTGGACTAGGTAATGTCTTCAACACTTGTAGTGTGTTGTAATGTTTCTGATCACTGGTATTGTATTGTGTTGAGTCTTAGTGTTTTGTATGTATTGTATTGTATTGCTGTCTTTCATTTCTTGCACAAAAAACATGCATAAAGCATTTAGGGCGTGCAATACTATATTATGCAATGCAATACAATGTAATACAATATGATACAGTTTAATACAATACAATACAACGATGAATATTGTTAAAGTAGCGTTTATTACCTGAGACTTTGAAACCAACATGCAACTGGACACATTCGTCAAGGCATCAGCTCTCACGCGTCATGGCACCACGCAGATAAAAGACTGTCCTCCAGGCCTGTCCAGAAGGATGCCAACAACAAGAACATGCTTTCTGTAAACAACAACCTCAATGGTGACAAAAATAAAAACAACAACAATAATAACAACAACAATAACAACAACAACGATGAAAATGTTTCTTTGAATGGCTTCTACGAGGGCAAGGACCACGATGCAGGCCACATGAAGCACAACTCCATCTTCGTGCAACAAGTCTGTTACAGTGCTGGTGGCATGTTGCAGTGGTAGTGGCATGTTTCAGTGGTGGCTGTATGTGGCACTGGTGGTTGTATGTGGCGCTGATGGCTGTATGTGGCATTGATGCTTGCATGTCACATCGGTGGTTGCCGTCTACCGCGTCCCGTCACGCACCCACAGGCTCACATAAAGAAGGGTAAGGGAGAGCAGAAGGAGTTCCCATCGGCCGTTCCGTTGGGCCTGGCGGTGGGCATGGTGACAGTGGCGGTGGTCATAGTGGCTGGCGTCCTGGTGATGCGTCGTCGTGGCAGCCACAAGCAGCAACACCGCATGCTGCCTACCGAGCGCCTCACGGTCGACCTGGCTTCGAGTCCTGAGGAGAACCATCTGACCAACATGCAGGTTCGTCTGTAGCTTCTTGGTGATTTCAATAGTGTGAATAACTGAAAAATGGAAAAAAAAAAAATAATAATAATTACAATAATAATAATAATAATAATAGGCTCTAAGAATCAGTTTGTTGTTATTTCGAAATGATTTGAGTCCCACTGCCCACCACCACCCCCACTACCATCAGCACCACCACCACCAGGTGAATGGGTACGAGAACCCCACTTACAAGTACTTCGAATCCATCAACACCCACAACTGACCACCCTGTCTCTCGTCGCTTCGTTAATCACTAACAGTTATATATAGGTCACAAGGCGTCTGTGTGTGCACATCAGCACAATCAGGCTGAACAATCAATGGTTGAACAATCCTTAGACTCATCCACCACCTTCATTCATTATCATCTCTTCAACCTTCCAACACTTCGAACCAATAGTCTGTCACTCTTTCAGTCAAGTTGCAAGGCTACCTACATACTGCATACTTACCGCATACCTACTGCATGCATGCATGCATGGTGGTCAATGCAACATTCAGTCGTTAAGCATCTAGTCGCCTGGTTTTTTAGTCTTCATCACGTTAAGAGGGGCTCTTGTTACCTCCCTGGTTGTATGCCCAATGAGTTACCATGTCTTGCAAGAGTTCCGCAATATCGTCTTGCAATATCATCACACTTATTTTTTGACTTCAAAATCACGTTATTTTACTTTACATTTTCGCTGTTTCAAGTCGTTAATCTTTGTTTTATCTTCTTTTAGTCTTCTTGTCATTCTTCATCGCTAGTCAAGTTCACCTGCCGTCAGGCCGCTTCAAGGTGTCATTGGAGGCCTATGTTGCATTTATTTCGAGTGTGACTGGCTGACCTTCACGTGCTTCCTTGCAAAGCAATCCTTGAGCTCTCACGGGGCTTGCAAGGCTGCATAGAAGGCGCAACAGCACACCATGCCTCCTCAGCATTCCTTCGTACGTGAGAGTTGTTACTGTGGTGCACCTTCGTGTTGTCTACTCATCCTCATTTAAGCAGCCAGTTGTGGTGGTGCTGTGGCGGTTGCATTGTGGTACCTTGCAGCTATTTAGATAGAGGCGTTTGCAGCCTTTCACGACATTACCGCAAAAGTCTTGCTTATCTGCCCACGTTGCTTTGGAATTGCTTGCACCACCCTACTGAATTCCACTGATTTATTTTTATGCCAATATACTTGTTTTATAGCGACTTTTACTTCACCCCACTCCACACCCGTCACTAGCTGCATCGTCTCCACAGAAGCATGCTTTCAGTGTTTTAAGACACTCAATTAACTTTGAACGTTCCACCACGAGCCAGTCCGAACATTCACTCCCGAACGAAATTATTTTACTACCATTCTCCCTGCTCCTCTTGCGCCACCGTATGAAACTTCCCTTTGCACTCGAGTGAGTCAGAAGTTGAAAGAACGTGTACATTCCAATGCTTCCAGTCTTGTTGGGTGTTGTGCGATTATTCACAAAGCTTCTCCAGCTACCACACCACGCCATTTATATCATATTCCTTTATAGTACGTGTGTTACCCACGCTCCTATCTCCCTTCAAGTTAGCATACACTCGAAATCTCACGAAATTAAAGAACGTAGGTTTTTTTATAGCAATTCTTCATTCATTCGGTAGTCGCATGAAGCTTTCAGGGGGTTTTAATTTACAACGAAAAGTTCTTTTTGTTGCAAGGTCTGTTGGCCCAGTCTCGCGGATGCAGAGGCGCCACAAAGAGCTGACTGCGAAGCTCTGACTTCATTTACTTTCCAAGTCGCTATTTAACAAATAGAAAGCTAAAGTGTGCGTAAGGCGAATCTATGTAACTAACGTACAAGCGTGTTTGTGGAGTACGAACGATACTCAAACCGAACGTTGCAGGTTCAAATCCTGGTTGGCACATAGTTGGAGGATATGCCGTTTGTATGAAATGCATTAAATTCCATAGCTTTGGTCACTAATTAGCGCTTTATAATTTATGAACTAAATAGTTTAGGATAGTTAATTGAAAGTCCCTGTATTCCGAATGGGTGTCTCCTTCATACGTACCCATAAATGGATTTTCCTTCATCAATCAGTTACAAGTTTCATTACAAACCATTGTTTTACAAGACCCCACTCCGATCTCCCTTGTAACCACGTAGTGTTATATTATCAGGCACCAATCGTTGATGCTTTGTTTTTTCAATAAATCTTCTCCGTGATTTGTTCGTTGGTGTGGCAACAAACGGCGAAGCTAGCACTTTTCACGACTGCTTAACTCGTAGTTTCAAATGTTCACTTTGACTAACTTTTTACATTGACAGGACTTACAACCGCCAAGATCTCAAGTTGTGTACATCTCAAGACCCACACCATACTCAACCTACCAGAGCCGATTTGAAAAAATGAAAAAAAATGGTATTACTAAGCAGCAGTACTTTAAACTAATGTTCTATCATCAATTCTCTTCGCAACGCTTCAAAGGCGTTTTCAAAGCAACAGTTGTGCTCACTGCCGGGCTGCTGAATGCTTAAGCCACTTCAACAAAAGGTCTGTTTTTTATTTGAAGTGCCCCATTTCACAGCCCAACGGGCACCTCATTGCCAACGGGCACCTCATTGAAGGCTAGCGGCCTGGTGCCGTTTGAAGTCTCAAGTATGCGCCATGT
>OX387246.1:13466524-13481524 GCA_947562095.1 Branchellion lobata | reverse complement strand
TGTGTCTCTCCATTTGTCTCTGTGCCTATTTGAACATGCGTAGTTTAGGTGGATGTTGTGAAAGGTTATATAGGTTTTTAAAACAGTTTTGTGTGTAGTGTGAAGTTATACGTTAGGTGTGTAGGGGTGTAATGAGTGTGTCTTGTGGTGTGTGGATGTTGTGAAGTGGAATGTGGAAGTGGGGTGTAGTGGTGTGTGGATGTAGGGCATAGAGGTGTGTGGAGGTTGTGAGGTGGTGTGTGATGGGTTACAAAGAACAACAAGGAACAAGACTCCGATGAGGTGGTCACTGAGGTGAGAGAACGAACGTGGCAAGAATTGCATGGCGTGATGCAAGGCGAGGAAGCATTAGAAAAATTAGAGGAGCTGTGGTTGGTCCAATAATAATAAACAACAGATCAAAGGAATAGCCGTAAGGATATAGGAAAACTCGGCATGAAAGTGAATGTGGAAAAAATTTAACGTGATAAAAATAATTATTGGAAATAACTGAATTACATAATGGTGAAAAAACAGAAAAAATAAACAAAAATAAAAAGTTAGAAAAAATACAAAAAAAATACAAAAAGAAGAAAAATGAAAGGAAGAAGATGAAAAGAATATAAAAAAGGATGAGAAGAAGAAGATGATGATGAGAAATACATGAAAAGAAGAAGAAGAAGAAGAAGAAGAAGAAGAAGAAGAAGAAGAAGAAGAAGAAGAAGAAGAAGAAGAAGAAGAAGAAGAAGAAGAAGAAGAAGAAGAAGAAGAAGAAGAAGAAGAAGAAGAAGAAGAAGAAGAAGAAGAAGAAGAAGAGAAGAAGAAGAAGAAGAAGAAGAAGAAGAAGAAGAAGAGGAAGAAGAAGAAGAAGAAGAAGAAGAAGAAGAAGAAAAAGAAGAAGAAGAAAAAAAAAAGAAGAAGAAGAAGAAGAAGAAGAAAAAAAAAAAGAAAAGAAAAAGAAAAAGAAGAAAGGTGAACGAGAAAGCAAGCAAGAAGGAACATTGTGATGTCATATCCGGAAGACGACTCCATCGCGTGATCAACAAAATCAATGCTTCCATCCGCCACTCTCATCATCATCATCATCATCATCATCATCATCATCATCATCATCATCATCATCATCATCATCATCATCATCATCATCATCATCATCATCATCATCATCATCATCATCATCATCATCATCATCATCATCATCATCATCATCATCATCATCATCATCATCATCATCATCATCATCATCATCATCATCATCATCATCATCATCATCATCATCATCATCATCATCATCATCATCATCATCATCATCATCATCATCATCATCATCATCATCATCATCATCATCATCATCATCATCATCATCATCATCATCATCATCATCATCATCATCATCATCATCAATCATCATCATCATCATCATCATCATCATCATCATCATCATCATCATCATCATCATCATCATCATCATCATCATCATCATCATCATCATCATCATCGTCATCATCATCATCATCATCATCATCCTCATCATCATCATCCTCCCCACCACCGTCTCAAACATCTCCATCACAGCAAGGGTCCCTCCATTCTTCTTGACCCCATCAACACCCACCTCGCCACAGCTTTCTCAAGCAACTCCTGCAAGCGTCTCCATGCAACCCCTGGAATGCCTTCCTTCGATCCTTGCCTCTGTTTCCTTGCCACTTTCATCTCACTTCTGAGACTCCTCAGCAATTCATGAAAGGTTTCGTCCAGTTCACTTTTTAGTTTTTTTGTTCATTCTTCTCTTCGTTTTTTCATTTATTTGCACTTATTGATTTTCTTCCATGCCTCCCTCCCTTCGCTCCGTCTTTCATTCATTCATTTATCTTTTCATTCATTCATTCCGTCTTTCATTCATTCATTCATTCCGTCCTTCATTCTTTCATTCATTCATTCATTCATTCATTTATTCCTTCATTCCTTCATTCATTCATTCAATCATTCAATCATTCATTCATTCATTCATTCATTCATTCATTCATTCATTCATTCATTCCGTCCTTCATTCATTCGTTCATTCATTCATTCATTCATTCATTCATTCCGACCTTCATTCATTTATCCATTCCGTCTTTCATTCATTCATTCATTATTCACTACTTGCTTTTAATTACTAAATTTTAAAGGTTTTTTATTACTAATTAATTGAATCTCATGAATATTCATACCCCTAATTATATTTCCCTTTCCTATTACTCCATAAATAATTCCTGCAAGGTCTTGCGTGTTGCCAGCAACCATTTACATTATCACCCCGTTACTATGGAATTTCCTATTCAGTATTTCCGCTATTAAATATTTTAATTCGCCCATCCCTTCTTATCTGGCTTCTTCCGAAATTACATCCGGTACAAACGTTATTATCGTTATCAACGTCTCCACCAGCCCAGAATAAGCTTATTTTCTTCTTCTACCCACCCCTCTCCTTCCGATCCAGGCTATTTCTTTCCTACCTTCTCCTCTTTCCTTCCGCCCACCTTTGCAACACCACCACCTGCCACCACACTGTGCACAGTCCCCCACTCACACACCGCTTCACTTCCACCCCTTCATCTATGATACAAACTTCTTCTTTTTCCTGCTTTTTCTCTTTTTTTTCTTTTTTCAACTTTTTTTTTCTTTAATCATTAAAAAGATCCTTCCACTCTTTTTTTTTCATTTTCATTTTTCTTAACTTTTCGTCTTCTCCTTCTCATCATCCTCTTAACCTTTGTTTCACCCTCTTTTCATCATCTTTTCCTTCTTTTTCTTTTTTTTTTCTTTTTCTTTTTTTTCATTTTTTTTTTAATTTTCTTTTTTTTCTTTTTTTTCATCTTTTCCTTCTTTTTCTTTTTTTTTCTTTTCTTTCTCATCTTCAGTTTTTTCAATCGTCACCAGTTGCTTTTTTAATAATCGAATCTCAATGGTCGCCGTTTTGACACGTTCTGATTGCAATTCAAAACGACGACGGTAGCAGACGCCGTTCGACACTCATTTCTTCCATTCATTTCTTCCTTCCATCTTTTCATTTCTTCCATTCATTTCTTCCTTCCATCTTTTCATTTCTTCCATTCATTTCTTCCTTCCATCTTTTCATTTCTTCCATTCATTTCTTCCTTCCATCTTTTCATTTCTTCCATTCATTTCTTCCTTCCATCTTTTCATTTCTTCCATTCATTTCTTCCTTCCATCTTTTCATTTCTTCCATTCATTTCTTCCTTCCATCTTTTCATTTCTTCCATTCATTTCTTCCTTCCATCTTTTCATTTCTTCCATTCATTTCTTCCTTCCATCTTTTCATTTCTTCCATTCATTTCTTCCTTCCATCTTTTCTACTGATGAACCAATCCACTTTACTTGAAAGGTTTAAAATATCAAGTTTATTTGTTCTTGTCATATATAAAGTACTTTTTTCAACTTAGTCGTAATTCCTATCGTTCTGGATCACTTTATTTTGTGAATAAAAATACTATCACGGGGCTCCAACACCGGAGAGCTTCGCGGCCAGAATAGAAGTTCTAGAAGGCGAGCGAGAAGCCCATGCAGACTATGCACTCGTGCAACGGTTTAAAATGCACTTCAAAAAAGCGCCGTTTGAAGTGTTTTTTGTTTGAAAATCGATAAAGCTGCCAGGTTGCTTGATAACAAACCTTATCATTCTCTTCCTTCCCCTTTCTTCTTTTTTTCTTTTCTCTCTCTTCTTCTTCCTTTCTTTTATTTCTCATTTTTCTCTTCATCTTTCTTTTTTCTTTTTTTCTTCTTTCTCTGTTTTTTTCTATTCTTTTTCTTCTTCCCTTCTTCTCAACCTTCTCCTCTTCTTCTCTTTTTTTTTCTTTCTTCTCCTCCTCCTCCTCTTCTCTTCACATACCTTTCTTTTTCAAGCACCCTTCTCACCAGTATCAACTTGACGTTATAATGATGTCAATCAACATGAGTCTCAGAACTTTGAGACGTCCAGAAAACAGACGAAGTCTTTCTCAGCCTTGTTAATTCACTCATCAATTCTCAATTTTTCCAATAAATAAATAAATAACTTATTTATTTATTTATTCATTTATTCAATCTTTTTTTGTTTTGTTCAAGTCCAATCACTCCAATTAATAATGGTATCTTTGTGTTAGGGGGTGTCAAACACTGAAAGAGGGAGCAAGGTAGAGTGGTTGAGTAACTCAAACTTGAGACAAGCGTCATCGGTTCGATTCCAGCCGGTCACCAAATAACGAATAAAAACGAGCGGTCTTTGCCAATGCTCTGAACCTATATGACCACTATTGTGGACTTACACCACAGAAGTACATTTTTGCTGGTGTGTCGCAAAGGATGCTTTGCGATGTATGGAAACCTTTTGGTGGCAAGAATGCAGTTTGTCATTCCAGTACTATGCACAGGCATTAGCAGCAAGTAGAGGAAAATCCATAATAAGCCTGTCTAAGAAGTCTCTATCGACCTGGAAGGAAGCCCAATGTATGAAACCAGCACAAATGTATTTGTTTATGCATGTATGTGCACATACAACTATATGTAGCAGAGCTTCCTGTATATAAAGAAGTGCGTAGGACTGCTCCAAGGGGATATAGCTGACTGGAGAAGCCGTGAGTTCTCATTGTGTCTTTCCTACTGCAATTCAATAAGCCGTGCACATTTCAAGCGATGTAGCTCCTGTCGTTAATTTGTTTTCGGTAATATTATTGCTCGATAGTAAAAAACAATATTTAATTCTAAGCTGTTTAAAATGAATTAGAAACGATTCGCATGACGAAATCATTAGGCGTCAGCACTATTTGAGGTAGGGATTAAGGATACTGATGAGGTTGATGCCATGCCACGTGGATTACGTGGTGAGCATTGGAAACACACCATTCTCATGATGTTCACGAGCTTTAATAGGTTAAAACCATACTTTAGAGACCCAGCGGGAGGAAGGAGTGACGGAGGAACTTGATGGAGAGAAAGGAGAAGAATGACGAAAAAAGAAGAAAAAGAAAGGGTGCAGAAGAGAAAGGAGTATGGATGGATAGATGAATGAAAGATGGATGGAAGAAAGGGTGAAAAAAGATGAAAGAAGGGGTGAAAAGATGGATGGAGAGATGGATGGAGAGATGGATGGAGAGATGGATGGAGAGATGGATGGAGAGATGGATGGAGAGATGGATGGAGAGATGGATGAAAGGAGGAAGAGTGGGCTTAGGAGGTTGCGTGGATGAATGGTAGGTTACAGAGTCACGTGCTGGTCACTGCATTTGTTCCTCTCTTTGAGCCTCTCCGACACATTCGACGTTTCGTGGAAATTTTGCATTATTTTGAGCTGTGTTCGTTTCGGTCACAATCCATCCACACCACCCTGACTCCAACTCTGAAGGAGGAGGACGCAACTTTCATTTCAACCTTCCATCGACCCTTCTAGTGCAGCGTGCTTCGTCAAGCAGTTGAATTTTGAGGGGTTGGACAAGGTGTAAGGTCACTAATAGGATTCCGCCGATTCGAAATGCTTTTGAAAGGAGATTAAAAAATAATTCAATAGCAGCATTCGAGTGTTTGCCACCGAGGCGGCATTGGACATTTGTTGTGGAACATTGAAAAGACAAAGAACACCCCACAAGCATGAAAGCACCGCGCTCTTGATTATAAGTATAACATACACAACTGTTCACTCCGCCAGAGGGGCCAGAGATTACGCTTTTAGCTGGAACAATCCCCCCGTTATCTTTTTCCCGTTACTATTATACTCTATTGGAGTTTATTTTATTTTAAATTATTATTATTGTTATTATTATTATTTATTATTTTTATTTTTCTGTTATTATTCGACTTAACTTCGGTCACGAGGAACTTTTGGGTTTGCTAGAGTATCGATTGTGCTCTCAAGCATTTATCATGTGTACTTCGTGGGTGCATGCATGGGTGGATGTGTGAATAATTAATGCCCATTGTGTGTGTGTGCTTGTTGTGTGTGTGTGTGTGTGTGTGTGTGTGTGTGTGTGTGTGTGTGTGTGTGTGTGTGTGTGTGTGTGTGTGTGTGTGTGTGTGTGTGTGTGTGTGTGTGTGTGTGTGTGTGTGTGTGTGTGTGTGTGTGTGTGTATGTATGTGTGTATATATGTGTGTATGTATGTGTGTATGTACGTGTGTATGTATGTGTATATGTATGTGTGTACGCACGTGTTTTTATGTGTGTGTTTGACTTTTTTTCATGTTGAAAAGAGATAAGTGGTTGACTAGAGGAAGAAGGTCTTCATGATCAGTGCGTTGATGGAACTTCCACCGTCTCAATTGTCGCATGCCCTCATTCACCGTCGTTTCCATATTCCCTTCAACTTTGATGATTTGAGATACACGTGTATGAAAAGCAATATCTGTAAAGCAATACTCTCTTCATAGTTTCCTTAGCCATTGTTACCATAGTCACCCCTCTTTCTTCTTCAGATTTTCGTCTTCGCGTTGTCATTTTGAGCGTCATCATTGTCATCGTCATCATTGTCATCGTCATCATCCTCGTCGTCGTCATCATCCTCGTCATCGTCATCATCGTCGTCGTCGTCATCATTGTCATCGTCAAGTGTTTTTGACTGTCATATCATTGCAATTGTCATTTCTTGCAAGGGTGTTCAAAGAACTATTTGATGACTGAACAGTTCAACTCCATGATCACGTTCCAACACTTGTCAATCTTTTCATCACATTTGTCATTGGTCATATCACACAACACTGGTCTTCATTCTTATCAAATAACATTGGTCATATCACACAACATTGATCAGAACTCCCAATGAAATAAACTAAAATTTCAGCGACTTACGAGTTTGACTGTGCTGGAAGGTACCACAACCAGCACCGAGAGACATGGGAGTTTACACAGCATTGTTGTGGTGTCGTGGTCATAGTTGGCCTGTCACACTGGTTGAGGAAAAAACAGCTGAAAGGATGAGGAAGGGGAAGAGAGGATGGAAGGATGAGGAGGGGGAAGAGAGGATGGAAGGATGAGGAGGGTGGAGAGAGGATGGAAGGATGAGAAGGGGAGAAAGAAGATGGAAGGATGAAGAGGGTGGAGAGAGGATGGAAAAATGAAGAGGGGGGAGAGAGGATGGAAGGATGAAGAGGGTGGAAATAGGATGGAAGGATGAGGAGGGGGGAGAGAGGATGGAAGGATGAAGAGGGTGGAAAGAGGATGGAAGAATGAGGAGGGGAGAGAAAGGATGGAAGGATGAGGAGAGTGGAGAGAGGATGGGAAGATGAAGAGGGTGGAGAGAGGATGGAAGGATGAGGAAGGGGAAGAGAGGATGGAAGGATGAAGAGGGTGGAAAGAGGATAGAAGGATGAGGAGGGGGGAGAGAGGATGGAAGGATGAGGAGGGTGGAGAGAGGATGGAAGGATGAGGAAGGGGAAGAGAGGATGGAAGGATGAAGAGGGTGGAAAGAGGATGGAAGGATGAGGAGGGGGGAGAGAGGATGGAAGGATGAGGAGGGGGGAGAAAGGATGGAAGGATGAAGAGGGTGGAAGAAGGGTGGAAGGAAGGTGGAAGGAGGGTGGAAGGAAGGTGGAAGGAGGGTGGAAGGATGAAAGAATGCGAGTGACGAGGGTTTGTTTGATTATGTACATAGGTGAACTAGGTTCGCCATGTGCTCGAAACATGTATGGAATCTATCTTAATTTGTTGCTTTTGTTGTGGCACATAATTGGAGGGGGAATACACATCAAAAGCTTCAAGTCACCAAAACAACTCTATTCAGCTTGCTATAAGCAATGGAAAAAAAACTTGAAAAAAAATATTTAGGAAAAAAAACAAAAATGAGTAGTTACAAAAAACGCAAGAAACTGAGTCAAAGTGTTCCTCGTTTCATTATTTAATGGGAACACATGAGTTTGATGAGGTGATCACCAAGTGATATGTTGAAAGGTTCCCTCACCTCACGTTCCCTCACACCCGCCAATCCTTGCTCCCACACACCCGCCAATCCTTGCTCCCACACACCCACCAATCCTTGCTCCCTCACTCACCCACCAACGTTGGATCATTCACTTTTTCTGTGTTGTACCTTTCTTCTTACAACTTTCATCTCCCTACAACCTCCTACCTTCATACAATTCTCTTCTTCCAACAAACCTTCCCTGTTCCACCCTCCCTCTATCCTTCTCCATCCCCCCCAACCCCTCCCTCCCCCCCTTCTTCTGTTTCATCTTTTCCCCTTCTCCAACCTTCCCCATGGACACATGTGGGCGATAGAGCGTGAGAGAGCGCATGAGTGGTTGTGGGAACCTTCAGAGGTCTCCAAATCGAATCCACTTTTAAATTTAATTTTAAAAACGCAAAAAACTCTGAAAATCTTGAAAACTGAATCATTCCGTCTCAACTCAAAAAACTCATTTCCCATTCAAATTTTCAAAAGTTGCCTTTCGGCTTTTCGCCACACCCCACAACACTTGATTTCCTTAATCACGTTCATTCAACTTCGTTTCAAAGCGACGCCATGTGGGGGGGGGGGGTCTTGGTGGTAATGTGTGAGGGTGTCTTGGTGATGGTGTGTGTGTGGTGGTATCTTGGTGATGGTGTGTGTGTGGTGGTATCTTGGTGATGGTGTGTGTGTGGTGGTATCTTGGTGATGGTGTGTGTGGTGGTGTCTTGGTGATGGTGTGTATGGCGGTGTCTTCTATGATGGGGTGGTGGTGATGTCTCTGTGATGGTGTGTGGTGGTGTCTCGATGGTGGTGTGTGTGGTGTTGTCTTGGTGATGGTGTGTGTGTGGTAGTGTCTTGATGATGGTGTGTGTGAGGTAGTGTCTTCAATGATGGTGTGTGGTGGTGTCTTGGTGATGGTGTGTGATGGTGTCTTGGTGATGGGGTGGTGGTGATGTCTCAGTGATGGTGTGTTGTGGTGTCTCGATGATGGTGTGTGAAGGAGAGATTTCTTTGTCATTGGCTTTATTGTTTTTCTCTTATGAAAAATTGATGCTGTAGTGAAGGGATCCAAGTTGGGAATGGAAAGAAAAAGATGATAGCGCTTGTGGTGATAATGGTGTTTGTAATGATGATGGTGGTGGTGATGGTGATGATGATGAGAGAGGATGGCGGTGGTGGTGATGGTGGTGTTTATAATGATGGTGGGGGTGGCGATGGCGGTGGTGGTGATGACGATGGTGGTGATAATGTGGAAAAGAGAGATGGAAAAGAAAATAAGTCCAGATAACAACATTTCGGAACTTCTTTCGAAATGCCATAATGAAAATGCGTCATTGAAACATTAAACACAAGAGACGGATTCCTTAATCAGCCTGCAGCCGTCCTTGCATGCCTCTTCAACATGCAACCATTGTGCCCGGTGCCTGCCTCGTCTGCCCATCTCCTCTTCTCTTCCACCCCTCTATCCCTCCACCTCTCCATCCCTCCATTCCTCCATCCTTCCACCCCTCCATTACTCCACCCCTCCATCCCTCCACCCCTCCATCCTTCCATCCCTCCACTTTTTCACTCTTCTACTCTCATTTTTCTACTTCTTCCCATTTTTTTTACACTTATTTCTCTTTCACTTCACTTTAGACTTCTTCGTTTCTTCTTCTTTTTCATTTTTACCCATGCTTTTTTTCTGCTTGTAACTTTTTACTCTTCATCCCTCCACTCCTCCACTTCTTCACCACTTCACTCCTCCACTCTTCCACTCTTCCACTCTTCCACTCCTTCACTCCTTCACTCTTCCACTTTTTCACTTTTTCACTCCTTCACTCCTTCACTCTTTCACTCCTTCACTCCTTCATCCTTCATCCTTCATCAAGATTAGAGCGCTTCCATTTATTCATCGACGTATCGTCCGACAGTCTTTGAGTCTGCCTTCCATCAAACCTCCCTGGCAACATTCGCTTGCTCGATACTTCTTTGAACTTTGAAAATAGTTTTTTCTTCAAAAATTTTGAAAAAAAAATTCTGAGTTTTTATTTTAGATTTTTTTTTCAAAATGAAAATAATAAAAAATTCTTTTAATAATTTCTTCTTTTTTTTTAAATTTTTTGCTTTCAAATATTTTTGGATTTTTTTTTCAAAATAACTTTTTCTTTTCAGTTTTTCTTCCTTTTGAACAGCAAGAGAGCTTTGACGCTAAAATAGTTTTTCGGCGCTGATTTAGCGAGAATGCGAAGAAGCGTCTGTGAACTCGACGCAGTTGTAAGCTACGTGTTGTAACTAGGAAAGCGGCCATCCTTCAAACAAACGCGTTTTCAGTACTATCTGATAAAACAACAAAAAACAATGAGTGAACAATGATTAAAAACAAAGGGACGAATAAAAAAAAGGAGCAAGAAAAAAGAGAAAAGTGAACAAAAAATAGGTGGCATGTTGATAGATAAAAAGATTATGAATGAATGATTATGGAAACGAATTTGGAAGAAATGAAAATGACTTGAGAGTAGTTACATCGTATGAAGAGCTATAAAAATAAGGTTTTTGGACAAAAGGATGCGAGGGGAAGCAAATAGATGGAATAATCGATTTGCCACGTCTTCGGGGGGCTGTCCTTCAACCATTGGTAATTCCTTCAGTACGCTGTGTGTGTGTGTGTGTGTTTGTGTGTGTGCGTGCGTGTGTGTCCGTGTGTGCGTGTGTGCGTGTGTGCGTACGTGCGTGTGTGCGTGTGTGCGTACGAATGTGTCTGTATGTGTGGATATGTATCGTTTCTCTGGAGTGGGGAATGTTGTATGCAGCTAATACTAAGAGAAACAACATCGGTGTGTTTATGAAGCAAGTGTGCGTGGTGTGTTGAGGGTGAGGCAGCTTAGAGCAATGAAGGCACATGTGGCGAGTGGAATGTTTTATGTCTCCTGCATACAATGCAGCGCCGTGAAGGATGGCTTCTTGCATAGGAGCGCCTTAACCCCTGACCTTCCCCACTCCTTTTAGACTCCATTCCAGCGTGTGTGTGTGTGTGTGTGTGTGTGTGTGTGTGTGTGTGTGTGTGTGTGTGTGTGTGTGTGTGTGTGTGTGTGTGTGTGTGTGTGTGTGTGTGTGTGTGTGTGTGTGTGTGTGTGTGTGTGTGTGTGTGTGTGTGTGTGTGTGTTTGTGTGTGTGTGTGTGTGTGTGTGTGTGTGTGTGTGTGTGTGTGTGTGTTTGTGTTTGTGTGTGTGTGTGTGTGTGTGTGTGTGTGTATGTGTGTGTGTGTGTGTGTGTGTGTGTGTGTGTGTGTGTGTGTGTGTGTGTGTGTGTGTGTGTGTGTGTGTGTGTGTGTGTGTGTGTGTGTGTGTGTTTGTGTGTGTGTGTGTGTGTGTGTGTGTGTGTGTGTGTGTGTGTGTGTGTGTGTGTGTGTGTGTGTGTGTGTGTGTTTGTGTGTGTGTGTGTGTGTGTGTGTGTGTGTGTGTGTGTGTGTGTGTGTGTGTGTGTGTGTGTGTGTGTGTGTGTGTGTGTGTGTGTGTGTGTGTGTGTGTGTGTGTGTGTGTGTGTGTGTGTGTGTGTGTGTGTGTGTGTGTGTGTGTGTGTGTGTGTGTGTGTGTGTGTGTGTGTGTGTGTGTGTGTGTGTGTGTGTGTGTGTGTGTGTGTGTGTGTGTGTGTGTGTGTGTGTGTGTGTGTGTGTGTGTGTGTGTGTGTGTGTGTGTGTGTGTGTGTGTGTGTGTGTGTGTGTGTGTGTGTGTGTGTGTGTGTGTGTGTGTGTGTGATATAGAATTATTTTGAGTTCTGCTACAGTATTACCAGTATTGTACTTCTTGCGGGCGCGTGTCGAATTCCGCTTGTGTGCAGCGAAGATGTCGTGATGGACTCATGGCATTCATTGCTGTGGCCACAATTCAAACCTCGTTTCAGAGTTCCAATTTCAATCATTCCCACATGGGGGCTGTCGTTTGTTGTTTGCCTGGTTGTTGTCTGCTTATTGTTTGTCTGTTTGTTGTTCGTCTGCTTTCATGTTTGTTTCCTGCCATTTGTTGTTTGTCAACTTGGATCTTTTTCAGAACTCGAACAATTTTTGCGTTCCTGTGACGTGAGGTTTTTCTGATGTATGGGCGTACGATTGGAACAAGCTGGTTGTTGAGCCGGTTCGTGTGACGTGGTCGGGAGCAAAGAAATCAACAACTTCAAGGAGAGTTTTTTGGGAGCTTCTCATGACTTGAAAACCACTCATGCCATCGCCACAGGCCTGCATACCACCGCCACAGGCCTGCATACCACCGCCACAGGCCTGCATGCCACCGCCACAGGTCTGCATACCACCGCCACAGGTCTGCATACCACCGCCACAGACTCTGCTATTCTCAATCTGTCTGCAGTGGTTGGCTTCATCCATCCTCACTCGCCGCAGAACTTCCACAGACGCAGTGGAAAGCACAATCAAAAGTCGGGCGAATTAATGAATGGATGGATAGTGAAGGAATGAATGAATGGATGGATGGTGAAGGGATGAATGAATGGATGGATGGTGAATGGATGGATGAATGAATGGATGGTGAATGGAGGAATGAATGGATGGATGGTGAACGGATGAATGAATGGATGGATAGTGAAGGGATGAATTAGTGGATGGATAGTGAAGGGATGAATTAGTGGATGGATAGTGAATGGATGAATGAATGGATGGATAGTGAATGGATGAATGAATGGATGGATAGTGAAGGGATGAATGAATGGATGGATAGTGAATGGATGAATGAATGGATGTATAGTGAAGGGATGAATGAATGGATGGATAGTGAATGGATGAATGAATGGATGGATAGTGAATGGATGAATGAATGGATGGATAGTGAAGGGATGAATGAATGGATGGATAGTGAATGGATGAATGAATGGATGGATAGTGAATGGATGAATGAATGGATGGATTATTCTATGAATGGATATATAAACGGATAAATAGATTACTAGATGGGTGAATAAATGGATGAATGGATGAAAGGATTGATGGATGAGTAGATGGATGCATTGATGGGTCTTCAGAGGTCCACAATCGTGGGGCAGCTGGTTGGAACAATGAAAAAGTCGATTTTTACAGCCGCTTTATGGGGCCCGTTTAGTTTTATGCTCGAGCATTCTCAAGCCGGCCAAAGATATTGAATTTTTACGCCCTTCCATGAAATTGAAAAATACATGCATCGAATCCTCTCGTTGCAAGGGAACTTCTATCGGAAAGTGTCAAAAAGCTTGAATAATTCCTATAATAAGCTTCGCTATTTTGCCTCATTCATACTCATAATTTTTTCAAATATTTGCGCGAGCATGCTGGCAGAAAACAAATAAGCTTAATCACGAAAGACATCATTTTTTGGCTGGCAATTCGTAAAGTGGCAAATAATTGAGTCCGTGCCGAATCACCGCTGCCTTATTAATCACTCCATCTCTTTCTCCTCCTTTTTTATCCACCCTTTCTGTTCACTTTTGATCGTTTTGGTGCGTTTTTGGTGCAGCCTTTTGTTATTCGGCCAAGAATTGAAGTACATATTCGCTTCAAGGGGTTATCCATTCATCGACCAACGTTCGAAATATGTAGCAAAGGGCTACAAGACATTACTGCAGACTCAGGCATAAATAGCCATTGAGGGTGGCAGTCAAGAATGGAAGGAGGCAATAATTGGATGTGGAAAACAGTGCCCAACAACCAAATCACTTTTGTGCGGTTTGGCGGAGCGAAGAAAAAATATAATTCTATTTGATCTAGCGCCAGTCACAACTGCCATGCTTGTGCGTGGTGCCAGTCGGACGGAGTGAATCAACACGACGTTGTTAGCGACGTGGCAGCACATGGGTGGCAGACTCCGTGGAGAGGATTACGTGCATAACATTTGCTGTGAAACTCCTTGCAGCAGTGTCTAAAAGCGAACTCTGAAAATTGCGTTATTTTGAAAGGCTTGCCAAAGAATTAACCTTCAAGATGGGATCTTGAATTGTGAGTGGTAAGCTGGAAGAACAGCTGATGTTCTGGTGTTTGAGCACAACAAAAACCCACAATAGGAAAAGTCTGTGGAAGGACTGGAAGACGAAGAGGCAGTTGCACAGTGCAGACATGGATAAGGACTCGAGATTGAATCAATCAACTGCGAACGTGGACCTTGTTGGAATACATTAGTGAGATGTTCCAAAAGGCTCCTCACTGAAGCATGCAAACACACTGGCGATCCTTTCTGAATGAACAACGAGGAGTGTCCTATGCAGGGTGGCAGAATGTTCCGAAGGCCCTTGATTTATAGGAGAAGAAGAATTCATTATCGACTCGATGCGAACCTCTTGGGGGGCGTCTCTTCTCTTCGATATGAACTCGAATATGCAGAAGCACCTCCGAAACACATTGAAATGCAAATGCATGCAAAAATATTTATACAAGGGACTTTTTGGTTTAACAATGAACTTTAAAAAGAATTTTTTCGAAATAAACAAATAAACAAATTTAAAACTCTACAAATCTTTAATTTCGCAAAGTAGTTTTTCAGCGGTGCGTGTGCAATTTTTCATTAGATTCAAGATGTTGCCATGGATATATTGATTCGAAAAACGCCCTGCTGAAACGTGTCTTGTGTGTTTTTTTTGCCAATTTTTAACATTTTTCCCTTTTTTTTTTAATCAAATTTATTTTTTCAATTTTGAAAAACAAATCGTTATTCATAATTTTAATCAGGTACAGTGCACTGATTGAAAAGACGCTGTGACGAGCAGCCTCTCGTAACAATAAATCCGTCGTATCTTGAAGGGAGTATTCTCCACAAAGCACCTCTAGAGCGATTCGAAATTTAATTAATTCTCGAACGTTCCAAGCGCTTTTCTTTCAGCCACTTGATTAAAGCCTACAAATTCTTCATAATCCCAAACAACCGGAGCCGTCCGTCATGCACCGACTTGTCTGCTTGTATCTCCTTCTTCTTCTTCTTGTGCTCTCGTCTTTTTACTTTATAATTCGGGGATTTGAATAACATTCCATGTAGGCGCATAAAACTCAAAAACGTCGAAAGCTTCCAAAATAAAGACAATTTCTGTGACCTCTAAAGGCCGCACAATCAATAAAGTTCGCACACACGTACGTACACCCACACAAAACACACACACA
>OX387246.1:13451524-13461524 GCA_947562095.1 Branchellion lobata | reverse complement strand
TTCGACTGAGTGTTTCTTTGCGGGCAAACACACACAAACCCATGCACACAGATTCTCATTTGGAAATTATTCTGCCGTAGAAAGGTTGCCTACTTTTTCTAATTTATACACAATCACACACACACACACACACACACACACACACACACACACACACACACACACACACACACACACACACACAAATACACACATACACACAGATATATACGGCAGTTTCGGGACATAATCACGGAGGAGGGCAGAAGACAAGTTCGAATCACGCACCACAGAGCAAAAAATGCTCCCAACATCACTTACCCCATCAACACTAACGAACATAATGCCAACAATCATATCAACAACAATAAAATCAACAACAATAACATCAACAACAATAACATCAACAACAATAACATCAACAACAATAACATCAACAACAATAACATCAACAACAATAATATCAACAACAATAACATCAACAACAACAACAATAATATCAACAACAATAACATCAACAACAATAATATCAACAACAATAACATCAACAACAACAACAATAATATCAACAACAATAACATCAACAACAATAATATCAACAACAATAACATCGACAACAATAACAACAACAATAACGAAAACAGTGCTAACAACAATACCAGCAACAACAACAATAACGTCAGTACCAACAACATTAACAACGGCAATAACAATAACAATACAAGCAACAACGACAACAACAACATTGCTGGCGTTCCATGTGAAGCGGTTAGTAACTAGTCTCAATACAACGTTACTCATAACACAATCAGACGGTCACTCAACACCCCAACACTAACTGCAATGCAATACAATAAATACCTTAATAATGAAGATGACAATGAAAATAATAATACTGCTAACACTACCACTAATAATAATAATAATTATTATTATTACTATTATTATTTTTAATGATGATGATGATGATGATGATGATGATGATGATGATGATGATGATGATGATGATGCTGATGATGATGATGATGATGATGATGATGATGATGATGATGATGATGATTCCTTTAAAAATAAACCTCACATTCCAGGGGACTGAGAGCCCCATGCAATTCGGTAAGTCTGCTTCTTCCCAACAGAAAATCCTTTGATAAACTTCGAATGTCATTTTTATCTTCTCGTCTGTTTTCTTCTCTTCTCCTTTGTCTTTCTCTTGTCTTCATTTGTCTTCCCTCGTGTACCCCTTCGTCCTCCCTCCTGTTTTTCTTTCAAATATTCCAACTACGCTTTTTCCTCTTGTTGACTAATGCAATGCTTGAGCGATAAGGACGTCTCATTTTGCAGGCAACAACGTCAGTCAGTTCGTCTTGTTGCAACAACAAAAAGCGCAACAGACACGACAACAAACCACTCCTCACGGCAACCTTTACTTGCATGGTTCGTTTTTTATTTTCAAATTTCCCGTTTTAAGTCGTCAGTACTTGAGAGCGCTCAAGTTCCGAAGGGGCTTTTTTATTCATGGCGTGATTTCATCCCAACAAATGTTGCTTCTTCGTTGGAGACATAATTGCTTTTCTTTGATTTCTTCCAGATGTCTCTCAGATGTCTATGAAACAACAACAACAGCAACAACAACAGCCGAAACAAGAGCAACAGCAACAATGGCAACAGCTGTTGTCTACCATTGACACTACTCACTTCAACATCACCTCTGACACACCCAATGTACAGGTTATTGCTTGATGTTTGAACGCCATTCGTTATCTGTATTCGCATTCTCCAAACAATAAGGCAGACCAGCACACAAGCCACCAGAAAAAAAAATCACCACATATATCACCACCTCTGCAGAACACTCACAAGCAATGCAGAGCGACACCAGGACACCCCATACACCTCCTCAACTCCCCCACACGTCGGTTTTCTTCAAATTCTCCATTGCTTCAATACATTTCAAGCTTCCTCATCATCATCATCATCATCATCATCATCATCATCATCATCATCATCATCATCATCATCATCATCATCATCATCATCTTCATCATTCACAAATAACGATACTTTTCATCTCCACAGGCCTCCCAGCCAGCTTCCCTCACTCAGACACCCCCCCATCGCACAAAGTCATCAGCAGTCCTCAGGCCTTCTTCAGTCCACAACAACCATGAAGCAACCAAACCAACGCAACGTTAAGCCTAACCACTACACCCCTTCCAACACCATCAAAGCACAAACTGACGCGATTGCAACAAGCAACGAACACACATCGCCATGTTACTTCTCCATATTGCTACTCGCTCGAATATTTCCACTATGGCGCCTTGGTTGTTGGACTGTATTGAATATCTCCATCCAACATTTCTTTCAACGTCACTCAATTTGTCGTCAGCTTCCACCAATAAAACAGTCTCAAATCTTCGATGCCACCTCAATGGGATAACCCAACCGTTTGCCACATAGGCACGTTGAACAACGCCCACCAGCCTACACTACAGTCTCAACTGATTCAATCATCAGTCTTCATATGGAGCTTTCAGGGCTAGGTGAGAAGCTTCGAGAAACACGCTTCTAGAGTTGTTGAGCAGGTAGGACTTGAACAAGACTCAATGGAAAATTCTGACACCCCAAGTGGCTTCGACCCTATTTGGCTCAATGCCACTATCATAATATTATTAGTTGTATTTCATTGAATTTTCAATCAGAGTTTAAACCACTGAGCCGAATTGGCACGATGTTGCCAAAGATTCAAAGTAAACTCTCATTAGAAGGAATTAAGTTCCAAGATTTTAGTTCGCAGTACTCTTGGAGTTTTTTCTCTTCAATACTGTTATGTGTTCCCAGGGTCGATTTTTTGGGATCAGCCTTTCTTATTTTATAGTTGTAATTTATTTTTTCGGGTTTTTGAAAACAAAATTTCATCCAAATCTTTTTTCACTACCACTTTCATATGTTCATTTGATAAAATGTTATGGTCTAATCTAATCAAAGCACACAATTCTCCAGCCTCAAAAACATTTCAAGTCTGTTTTACTATGATTTTTGTAGAAATAGTCAACATTTTTGACATAATCAGCAAAGATTTTGTCAACGTAAGTTGATATCATACAATCAATTTCCAGTTAATTTCACTATAATAATGATAATAATTGTGAAATGAAGTTTTCTTTATTTTGTTTTTTTGTAATTTTTTAATAATTTTTTTTTGTATTTTTTGTAAAAATGAAAATTTTCAGAATTTTCTCAGATTTTTGTAATTATCTCAAATGTATGAAGCTGTTAGTCGTTCCATGTCTTACTTCTCAATCAAAATACTGGGAGATTCTTTGGATGCCTGTTAATTAATTTCTTCACATTTTCCAGCATATTTATTACTAAAAAAGGAACGTGCACTTTATTTCACCCAATTCTGATGCCTTCTTTTGGACAGTGCCAGTCAAGTGGTTCCGTCTGATGGGTGAACTTGAGGAACCCATTAATGAACTAACCGATTCTGCCAGTCAATATGGCGAAGTTGAGGCAACACTTCCAGTAATTTTTGGTGTTTTCGATGGAGAGGAGGAGCAGTCGAGCTTGATCTTTCGACACGTCGACTCACAACAGGTTCTCTATCACACTCACTTTAAACAGCCAAAGTTCGTCGGCAAGTACTTGATTGGAGACGTCTTAGGGGAGGGTTCTTATGGCAAGGTGAAAGAGTGCCTTGATTCTGAGACCCTTGCTAGAAGAGCGATCAAAATTTTAAAGAAGAAAAAGTTAAGAAAAATTCCAAATGGAGAAAGCAACGTTAACAGGTTTGATTTTGATGATTTTTCTACCCAAGTTTTATGTTCAGATAAATCAACTGAGTTATTTTTTTATATTTTGCGTTGTTAGGGAGATAAAGTTGCTGCAGCGGTTATCACACCCGAATGTGATCAAGTTATACGACGTTATTGAGAATGAAGAGAAAGGTAAGTTATACTTGGTGCTGGACTTTTGTGTCATAGGCCTACAAGAGCTGCTTGAATCATCTCCATCCAAGAAGCTGCCCCTCTACCAGGCACACAAGTGAGTCCCATGCATCTCTCATGCCTTCCACTTTTGCTTCAATGGCATTCACCAACCACCATGATATTCATAGGGTCATATCATCCATAAAACAGCACTTGCATGAAATTACAACCACTACTGATAATAATATCTCTTGAAGCACCAATGCAAACAACTGAAGCATTAACTACTGCACCAACACACCATCATTAACACCAACACGCCACCACACAGCTTCTTCAAGCAGCTGGTTGATGGCATGGAATACCTTCACTCACAAGGAGTCATCCACAAAGACATCAAGCCAGGCAACCTTCTTCTCACCAACAACCACATTCTCAAAATCACTGACCTCGGAGTGGCTGAGGTTGTGTTTGGTGTGGTGAAATATTCTTGTGTGTCATGTGTAGTGGAGTATTGTCGTGTGGGGTTCAGTGTCATGTGTGGTGTTGTGGTGTCATGTTTGGTTAGGTGTTGTGTTACATGGTATGTTCGTTGAGTATGCATGTCAACCCACCTCCAGGCACTGGACTGGTTTGCATTGGATGACACATGCACCACCAGCCAGGGCTCTCCTGCCTTCCAACCACCCGAGATTGCCAATGGACAAGACTTCTTCCCTGGCTTCAAGGTGGATGTATGGTCTGCTGGAGTGACTCTGTAAGTGGTGGTGTGTGTGTCAGTGGAGTGTGGGGAATGTTAAGGCTGGAGTGATGAGCCACATTACACCACATCACATAAGCCACACCACACCACACCGCATAAGCCACACCACACAAGCCACACCCCACCAGCTTCAACATCAGCACTGGGGAGTATCCGTTTGAGGGGGACAATATCTACAAGCTTTTTGAGGCTATTGGAAATGGTGCTTGTGTAGACCACTTGGTCACATTCTTGTTGTTGCTGTTGAAGTTGTTGTTGATGCTGAAGTTGCAGTTGTTGTTGCTGTTGCTGTTGCTGTTGCTGTTGAAGTTGTTGTTATTGCTGTTGCTGTTGAAGTTGTTGTTGTTGTTTTAATTAAACTATTGTTGTTGTTGACAATGAGGTGTTTATGAATGGCTGACGAAGCTTGGTGCATCATCGAAGTGTGAATGGTTGCATGAAGAAGAAGAAGTGTTGTAGTAACAACCACCCATGCAGGACACTTCACCATCCCTTCCTACCTCGATCAGGGTCTCACCAGTCTTCTGAAAGGTACGAAGAGGAGGAGGAGGAGGATGATGATTATGATGATTATGATGATGATGACGATGATAATGATGACAGGAATGTTGGAGTTTGACCCGTACAAGAGGTTTTCTATAGAGCAGATAAAGAAGCACTCGTAAGTAGAAGAGTTTATGGTGATGAGGTGGAGGAAAAGGAAGATGATGATGCTGAGGGTGATGATGGTGGTGATGACGATGAAAATGATGGTGAGGGTGATGATGGTGGTGATGACGATGAAGGTGATGTCACATATCGGCAATCGGTTGGCACGCATGCAGGTGGATGCGCAAGAGGCACATGGGGGCAGGGGAGTGGAGCATTCCGGCTCGAGTTCACCAGGACCATGACCCTCTGCGTTCCATGACTGTGGTGCACTCGCTGGCCGACCTTTACAACAACAACAACAACAACTGCATGGAGTTGGTCGAGGAGAGTGCCTTCACTGAGCCCATCCTGTGCCGCCATGATGCTCTTCCTGCCCACCCCGTCCATGGTTGCTGCTGTTTTTGTTGTTGTCGTTGTTGCTGCTGTTTTTGTTGCTATTGTTATTGTTGCTGTTGTTGTTGTGGTTTCTGCTGTTTCGTTTTTTAGAATGGTCTTCAGATGCGCTGTTACTGCTTGTGGGAGGCACAATAGTCTGGTGGTTTATAGGATTTGTCATGTGGAAGGACTCCATCTTGTTTGTGGTTTCGATTATTTGGTATTCCATCATGGGTTTGTAGTTTGATGTTGCGCTTCTCTTGGTGTTTTTGACTTTATGTTAATTTGGTTGTCCTTATCCCAATTTTTTGCCGTTTAAGTTCGTTCATATACTTGTCTCAAGGAGATGCCACTCAAAATTCCACATGTTACGATGATGATGAAGATAATGGTGGTGATGATGATGATGATGATGATGATGATGATGATGATGATGCTGATGATGATGATGATGATGATGATGAGGAGGATGATGATGATGATGATGATGATGAGGAGGAGGATGATGATGATGATGATGGTGATGGTGGTGATGATGATGATGATGATGGTGATGATGATGATGGTAATGATGACGAAAATGAAGAAGAGGAGGAGGAGGAAGATGGGGAAACCGCATCAGTCGTGTTCATCGTAACCTTTATTTTTAACTCAGAAACTCATAGGAAGACAAGTTCAACCTTCCTTGAAACCACAAGTCAACAACCTCAGAATCAACATCAAATACAAAGCCAACAAAATCAACAACTACAAAGCCAACAAAATCAACAACTACAACAACAGCAAAATCAACAACAACAACAATGGAATCAACACCAACTCCAGCAACAAGTGTCAAACAACCACCAACACAAGCACAAGAAGCAAACCAGCAACCACAAAAAAACACTCAAATGCAAAAGGTCTCGCTTCAAATGCAAACAGTCCTGACCATCTACCATCATCATCATCAGCATCATCATCATCATCATCATCATCATTGTCATCATCATCATCTTCATCATCATCATCCTCATCATCATCGTCATCATCATCTTCATCCTCATTGTCATCATCTCTCGTATAATATTTTTATCATACCTTCCCATACTTTCTTTCACCCACTTACACTGACTACTTGATGCCACCATACAAGTAACACGCATTTTGTTGCAATTCTTATTCCATATTATCGCCTCATAACTCATCATATTCATGTATTTTTATCTTTATTTTTATCATTTTCCATAGTCAGTATAATTATTATAATATTTTTATTATTTTTTGATCTTAGTTTTAATATCATCGAACACGAAGATAGTTTGGAAGATTGTGGTGCTCAGACACATTGTGTAAATATCCCATTCTCGCTGGTCACCGTGCATCGCTCCATCGTCTCATTGCTGCCTTTCATTACGAATACCACCACAAGCATATTAATCCAAAGGAGTCCACACCCAATCATTCTGCCACTTGTTTCTGAACAATGTGTCTGTGTGCTGTGTGATGATTAATTCTTCGACGAATAAAAATAATCCATAATTTTTCTTTGAACATACTGTTACTAAGAGCAGTGAGGTTATTATAATAATTTCAGTTTTGTCGTGAGACTCGTGAGTTTGTTTCAGCGGGAGTCGGTACATAGCTTCGCAAAAGAAGTGACACAGCAACCACTTTCAATATTGCACATCATTGTTTACAACGTTCAAAAGGGCACTTCATGCTCAGTATGGCCTGGTCCAGACGTGAGTGGGCGCTTATAAGCTTATTCTACTTTTCTTCAGTTATTTGAAATATTTTGTTCCAAAAGTAGCTTTAAATGTTTCATGTTATTTGAAACGCTATAAAAAGAGGAAGGTAAGAATATAGAAGTGGAAACGGATGCGAGAGAAATGATGTCACGCAAGATAAAGGTCGTTGGTTCTGTCAGTGGCTTATCTCTTTTCCGTTGGCCACTTAGAGGCATAATGATCATTATTAAAGTTTTTTTTACTTTTCATTTTTTGTTTCAAAAATTAATTTTTATTATATATTTGTATTTAAAGCTAATTTAATAATTCACAGGTACATATATTACACAATGAGTTCTTACAGTCACAAGATTTTTATGCAAATGTGATGAGAGTGTCGACTTCATGGAATTTTGTTATTTTGGTTCTATTTCGAAGCATTCATTTGGTTTAATAGTATTATTTATTCAAAACAACTCAACTTTTAGCTTAAGTGCATCACGTGGACAAGTGCTTGTTTATGATTGGCTGAAAGAACCATTTAACATATATGTTCGTCAGAAACAACCATACGTTAACAACACATTAAACTATGTGAGGATGGCAAACGAAAATGGGAGATTGAAGATCTAACGTAATATTGAATCTATAGTTATTTTTTAAACTAGTGTGAAAGTTTTAGCTGTTGTTCAATATTAGTACACTGAAAAACCTCTATGAGGGGGTTTCACTTTTTAAATAACTGGCTGTTGTTTCATAAGGTTAAGCATTTATCCATTTTCAATTTATTTACATAAACTTTGAGAGTTGCATCCATCTTCAATTTCGTGCCAGTGAATGAAGTTTTCCAGGCTTGTTTTGTGCCTTCTGCTTCTGGGGACTTTCACTGAGGCAGGGGAGGACAGACTAGGTGGCATCTTTGTGCTTTTCACACACATTACATTCACGTATTTAGCACTTGTAAAAAAGTTTTTTTTCCACTCCTATGTTCCACAGGGATACTTTTCTAGCCACTCCCACTACACAGTAAAGCCTACCTCATTCCATCAAACCACCCTCCATAGAGTTCTTGCAGGAGGTGTTGGGAAGTCATGGGGTGGAAAAACTCCCATCCATCAGAATGTATGTGTGTGAAGGGGACAACATGACTCTATGGTGTCCCCACCATGAGATAATACAGGTATCCTCACCTCTACCAGCTTTTCTTTCATAACCATCATTTCATCTACTTCCAACTTGTTTCACTCTTTTGTTGGCGTTCCATGCTACAAATTCCTCAGAAGTCATTACCATCACCACACTTGTTCATTTCATTCTGATTCATTTTTCTCCACTAACATCCTTAGTCTCCTTCTCATTTTTTTCTTCCCCAATCACCATCTTCTTCTTCTTCCTCCTCCTCATCAGGTGGAGAGGGCCTCTTATGGGAGGACCAAGAATATAACTATATGCCCGCCTGGTGGGTGGGTGATATGTTTGAGTGGTTGTCATGCTGATGTGGGTAGATAGATGTGGTTGCGTAAAATTTTAGTTGTCATGGTGATGTGGTTATATAGATGTTTGTCATGATGAACCCCTCGACAACAGTGGGTGGAGGGAAGGAGGTTTTTGCATATTTGAAGGCTCGTCGGAGTGACAGTTGCTTTAACTCCGCGATTCGTCCTTTGTCCAAGAAGTCTGTTTAGTCGTTGTTGTTGTGTTGTTGTTGCTGTTGTTGTGTTGTTGTTGTGCTGTTGTTGCGTTGTTGTGGTGTAGTTATAAATTCTACACAGCTTCAATGATTTTATTTTCTGCAGTTTTCTTCTTCATTCTTATCTTTTCAAAGGCTTTCAATGATTTTTTCTTGAGCTTTTTGACGCTTTGCGTTCAAACAAGCCTCTTTCTCCGTCTGTTTCTCTTTGAGGCTTATGGTATGACAACCAATGCTCCTGCCAAAAGGGCTCTGGAAGCTTGAAAAACTCCACTGAGCAGTTCGTACCACACCTTCGTGGGGCGAATGGCAGAAAGATGGTTTCTCATATGAGTTTTTACCTTTTTTTTAACCACCACATCTCACCACACCACACCATTTCTCACCACACCTCATCACACCAACCTCACTACACCAACCACACCACACCTCACCACGACAGCTGCAATGGCAGGCCCACCTGCAGCATGCCAGTCAACAACTTCATCTTCGGAGACCCCTGCTTTGGGATATCCAAGTTCCTCACTATAGACTATTCTTGCCTCACTGGTGTGTGTTTGTGTGTGTGTGTGTGTGTGTGTGTGTGTGTGTGTGTGTGTGTGTGTGTGTGTGTGTGTGTGTGTGTGTGTGTGCTTGTGCTTGTGATTGTGATTGTAAGTGTCATAGTGTGTTGTCACCTCAAACCTTTCTTAATTGTTTTTTGTTGTCAATTCAAACCAACTTTCTTATCGATCCAGAGTTATCTGAAGTTTCATCCTCTTCAACAGCTTCAACAACCACCACCGATGCTACTACCACAACAACAACAATAACAACGACGTTTACTACAACAACAACAACCAATACAATACACGATGCCTGTGTGGCGTCTTATAGCAGCAACAACAACAGCAGCAGCAGC